>CM035435.1:143137394-143147394 GCA_020310875.1 Ceratopteris richardii
TATGTGTGTTGGCATGGCTCTTTCACCCTTCCATTGGACCATTAGCTCCCCATTTCTTGTTTTTGGTAGGTACTTTTAGTCTACTTTAGTTGTTGCTGAAAAACACTCCCTTGTCTCTCTCACATACATATAACCCTTCTATACACCCACATTGGGCATCATTTTCACCCCTACCACCTCTTCACTAATTGCCTTGGGTAGAGGGTTGGGTAGCCCTCCCTCATCCGTCCCTCTTCTCATTTTTTTAGAAAATCCACTATATATATATATATATATATGAACTATAAAGAAGGAAGTCTCAAATACCCACAATCTCTCTTTCCCACTCAAATACGTGGGGAATTTGGATGCTTCTCATGCTCAAATAATCGTATGATGCTGATGGATGTCTTCATTCAAAAGCTGCGCTTAAAATATTGCCTCATAAATGAAGGTTGGTGGAGGAAAAGTAAAGGGGATGTGGGGAGCTCGACGGTGGGTAGTTGTTTGGCTCGCAGACACTTAGGGGGAAAGGTTCCTCTCTCTCCTCATTCAATTCACTCCTTTTCCCTTTGTGGGATCGTGTTGGTATGCCTTCTCCATTGCACCTCCACCCTGCACTTGGCTATGGCAGGTGGAGCTCTATCCCCTACGAGAACTGTGATTGGTGTTTCTCCTTTTACCTCGTCTGACTCGAGCATTTCTCTGCCTACTCGAGGGTCGCATGCTATTACTATTTGCTGCACAATTGTGTCGAGTTGGAGCTTACATGCTTTCCATCCTGCTAATGAGGGTATGTGCACTCGGTCTGGTCCCCTTTCACTCCTTTGTCAGGTGATCTTTCTCCAGTTTTGTGGTTCATATGCAAAGGGGTTGAGCTTTTCTCAGCTTCTCTTTCGAACTGATTCTCCTACCTCCTCTCATTGACCTTGGGTGCCCTTGTGGTTGCATCCGCTTTGACTTGAAGCCCCACTTTTAGAAATCATCATTACTAGGCTCCGACAAGCCAAGCCTTGGCTTCCCTTGCTTGAGGTATGTTCAATCTATGGTTGTGTAGTCCTCTATTGCCACTTTGATCCTAGTGAGTGGCATCGAGCCCTTGTCTTGCTCTTTATTTTCTGTCTGGACCTCCGTCAAGCTCAGATCCATGGAATTGTGCCCTTATTGATCCCCCTTCATCTTCTCCCACATGGTCTACCCTCATCGACATTTTTCTTAGAAGACAACAGCTTCACTTCCCCTCCACCTCTCGGGTTCTCAACTAGTTGATTCGGCGCAAACCACTTCTACATAACAGTAGAGGATGCTTTTGCCACACGCTTTGCTATACCAAATTTCCAAACTACCCCTGCCCACCTCTGGAAGGAATTCACCCAGGCTCTCTCTTTGCGTGGTGAAGGAGGGATCTTCTTTCCCCTATCTATTTTCTCCACATGCTCTTGGTATGGCTCGAGTCAAGCTTATGTTGGAGGGATAGAACTCTGTGTCTACATTTCTTGCAATTGCCAAGGATGGGATATCTCACCGAAGGTATATTACAAATGACTGCTCAAATCATTAACCAAGGAGATGGGCATTGCCCATGCGGGTGCCAATAGTAAAATGTACAAAAAGGTTTCTTCTTGTATCTCCTACTGATAAGAAGCTTATGAATAGTATCACCTCCTTCCATTGTGTTGTATACAGTATGATACCTAGTGTGCTGGATGAGTATGGTTGGGGTTGGAATGATATTAATGCTTAAGAAATGTTTTTTTTTGTTATTCTATCTAATGATTGAACCCTTTAGGAATCGGTGCTTTCAACTATGGAAGCATTGCAAAATCACATGAATACTAACAAAAGCAAAGGGGGAGGGCTGTCGAGTATCAAGTGGCTGACACGATATAGTTGCAGATCACACAAACTAAAGGCTTGTTGTGTGTCAGGTTTGAGACTACCCTTTGCAAGGGATAGTGTCCTAAACCCATGACCATGAGTTGGATACACATTTCACGTGGGCTAAGTGTGGCCCCTGTTAGGAGCCTCATGCAGCCACATTGGTGGCAAGTTGGATTTCTCTTGTACTTTTGTTTTGGAAGGACATTCATGTAGTTATTCATTCCTCTCTACCCTAGTGGTACACTCACATACATTCTTGATGATCTTTGTTTTAGCGAGTGCCAATATATTCAGAGGGAATGAACAAAACCTTGGACTTAGTACTTCAAATAAAAATGCATACACGATAGAGTCTAGCATTTTAATTTATTGACACCTATACTACATGGGTGCCCCTATATGCATGCAAGATAATAGGAATAAGAGCTCATTCATTGCAAGCAATTATGGTTGCTTACCTGAGTGGGAGGATTATGGCAAGATGGTACAAGAATATTATGCGGATTTTTTGTAACAAATGCATGATTGCTTCCCTAGGATGTTGTTTATAATTGTGGTGAGAAATTGGGCAAAGAACTGCCTTAAGTGCTACTCTTGAAAGGAAGCTGACTTTCCCAGCCATCCTGCAAGAATCTTGGTACATGTTTGATTCTTAATAAGAGCTCCACACTTGTGCACATTGACTCTTGAACATCTCATTTTGTTTAGTAATGATTGTGTGTACTTGATGGTCGAAATTGGGTTGTTGGCTGAATGATCGTTTCATACCTCTTTCCAAATATATGTATAATACAAGGATTGTGAAGGCTCGATCTTGATATGTCCCTCCTCCATTGTGGAATATGCCCTTTTGGTTTGAACATGACATGGGGTAAAGAAGTGTCCTTGTCAAAATAAGGCTCTTGCTGCACATAACAAGTGTTGAAGGATTCTTGGGCAATGTAAATTGAGCATTTGTTAATCATACAGTGCAAAGTAGGAAATGGTTCCGTCTTGTCTGAAGCAAGGATATCATCATTACTGTAGAAATCTTACAACAATACACACCCTTTGAGTATTCTACCATTGTGGTACATTGTTCCAACACTTGGATAGAACTTGAAGTTGGCTAAGCCCTTTTAGTGCAGGACAACAGTTAATCTACCTTTTGGAAAAATTCCAAGAAAAGTGGTTGATTGCACGACTCCATTATGGTAGTGCAAAGTCTTATTACATAAGGTGGCTGTTGGGATTGGAGCGTGCTATTGCTTTATGGTCTATCAGTCTATATGTAGCATGGTAGTACTCTAACTCATGACAAATGAAGTGGGACATGCTGTGCTTGCTTATGGCGGTTGTTCTACATATGTTTAAAATAGAAGTTCAAATTATGGTGTCTAAATTATTCAAGGATGGTGTCCAAAATCCATCATCATGGGGGGATATTAGTAAATGTCTTTATCATGCTTTTGGCATCTTTTTGTGCATTAATACTCTAATGATATCTGAATATGGTATCTCATTTTGTTTTGATCACGCCATTGGATAACAAATACAGATTTCCACGTAAGTCTTTTGAACCTTCATGGTCAAAATTATGTTGCAGGCTCAACTATGGTGTGATATGTGGAATAAAGTTCCCTCTTTGCCGATATGTTTGATGCAAGGATTGCTCATGAAAGATGGAGTTACACTCCCAACTTGCTTGAATGCAGTAAAAGCTTAGATTGACTTCTTTGTGGGGTAGTGTGATTGTCCACAATACCTGCAATCATGTTGATGGCTCTTGTTACTTTTCTATGATCAGGTGGTATTGGGTAGCAAGAATTAATTGTAGGATTCAAAGAATGCTACAAGTTCTTATGGAAGTTGGTTACTTACTTGCTTTCCATGTTTGCAATTTTTATGTATGAGATTTTTTGGAAATATAGGTGATGTACCATTAGTTGGAGTTCTAGTGATTGCCCTGCCTAAGGAGGATGTCCAGAATTCTAGACCTTTATAGGGGAACGATTTTAAGTTTGATCATGGTGGGAGTGCCCACTCTGCACTTATTTCAGATGATGTATTTTTGGCACATAACAGTCTATGATAGTTTGCCCCATCATCATATTATATTGATCCTTGTTGGGAAATGTTTTCTATGATGGGTACTTGATCTTTTGGATGGTTTTTCATCAACTTACCCCTTGGAATACACTTGTTTTGGGCTTCACACTGACTGTGAACTCCTTACCTTCACTTGGAGGCTCCGGATGAACTGATTATTTGTTCACTAAAGGTATTTTCAGGTCTTCTAAAGATGTCCTTCACAAGATCTATGCACATTTGGCAAGCAAGGTGCACCTAATGTTGCTCTTCATGTTGGCTAGGCTGACTGCCTCTTAGGAGGATGGTGTCACCTAGCACCAAATGACTCCACCACTTGGAAGCCTTTGCAAGAATCAACACTTGGATGGGATGTGGATCTCTTCTCCAAGTATTTTTCTCTTTGAGTTGGCTAAAAAACAAGGTCTGGAAGCTGTGAAAATTGGTCCAACAATGGTCATGAGGCCTCTTCTACAACCAACCTTGAAAACTTATTTTGCATCTGTCCATAGATGCCAATGGGTCGATCCATCTCTTGCTCCCCCTTGGTCACACCTTTCCTGGTCCCATATTATATGGCATGAAGAATTTTTAGACGACTGTAAGCATGGTTACTATTAGCGAACTAAAATATCTGATGAAATTGAGCCTGGTGGCATGGAGTTGGATTAATGTTAAGGCATTCATAGATTTCAAATATGCAAGAAGATTATTACCAATGATGGATGTCTCAAGGTGCTAAGCATGAGTTACACAAGAATAATGGAGCCTGCAAGTGAGGACTTCCCTTTGACGCAAATGATCATGTCAACTCGTATCTGATCCAATGATACAAAGGTTTCAGAAACTCAAAGACCTGCTGAATCTTCATCTGGGGTCATAGACAAGTGCATGGTTTTGAGGAACTTTGTAGTTCTTGTGAAATCTTGCAGGTCCTAGATATGACAGACAATAGCCTCAATGATGCAATCACTACATCAAATTATTTCTGTTCTATTCCTTTGGTTTTCTAGGGCTTTTTGGTACCCTGCCTGGCAACATCTTGCCTCAAGTTCTCCTCTAAAAGATCCAAAGATATTTGTTGCAAAACAAAAGTTGATTTTGAGTAACAAAATCAAGAAAGTTCCAGTTGAAGAGATTTCTTGGATGCTGCTTTTGTCTAAGGCTCCAGTATGTTGAAGTTCACGGAGTTTGGGCGTTTGAGCATGCTACCATGGCTTATGATGACCATAGCTGCAAATCTAGGTGGCTGGACTACAGATACACTTGTGTATCAGTGATGAAAGTCTGCAAGATGTGGTTGGGGCGAGCAAATGCAATGGCAGGCTTGGATGGTTGAAATTTTTAGGACAACAGTTTGGGCCAAGCATTGCTTCCTTAAATCTCAATTGGAGCTATTCACCTTTTGAAGGGCAAGAGTAGGCATGGTTGGCGGCCTATTCAATGATATTCAGGAACCTCAGGTCAAGGATTGACCCCCTGTTGAGTCAACTGAAGATTATGTGTGTAGTTAAAAATGCTAGATTGTTGTCTCCTTCTGTTTGTGTGGTGGATTCAGCACTTCTATGGTTAGAGCATCATGTGCAAAATAGACTGGAAGCCTTCCTCTTCAACAAGAAGGTTGTTGTTGATGGCTCAGGTAATAATATGATCATTTTAGCTGTAACACATCAACTAAAGCAAACTAGTGTTAGATGAACACAATCGATTGGAGACTCTAAGTAGTACATCCAGCAATATAGAAACTTTAGTCAGATGAAGTACTAGAAACTATAGTAACTGTCCCCTGCAATAGATCTGATGAGTTTGCTTGGGAAGTGGGGGTCCATCTCCAAAGATTCCTAAGATTGTAAGCTCGAGAAGACAGTGGCAACTAAACATACCTTATGATTCTTGATTTTGGATGGCTCAGATGCATTTGGAAGTGAGAAAGAGCCTTGTTATGTTGTCTTCAATAACCTCACCTACCTCTAGGATTCATCCAATTTGATATTGGTCCCAAGTCCACGACCATCCAGATTTCTCACTATGTTGTATCTAGAATACTTAAGTACTTCCCCTGAGTCAAAAGTAAATGTTGTTGGGATATCTTTGGTGGAGGCCTGTGTTGATTCAGTAAGCTCTTCAAGCTTGAAAGTGGTGCATTGACTTGTTTGCTACTGTGGGGAATTCCACAGAATAAAGTTACAGATACTTGGAGCACCAACTGAGCTAAAGAATTGTACTTGGGCCATATCTCGTGTATTTGATAAAGTTTCCTGATAATCAATCAATGCCATGCTGGACCTGTTGTATTGATGTTGAGTTCCACATATGGGTGATGTTGAGTACCACATCATGCTATCTCCTTATTAAAATTTTGTTTTATGATGTCAAGCTATGGCTGCCTGCTCCAAAGCTAGCAGATACTAGGTTCAACAAGCTGTTGAAGTCACTCTACCAAACTGAGATCTATTTACAGTCTTGATGGTGCAGAAGGATGGTATGCATGAGAAGAAAAGGAGTAAAAGCTAAATTAAGCTTGAAGATGTTTATAGCTATGAGGAATGGCATCCATACCTACCCCCATCACCCATAAAGTACTGAAGGGCATTCTTTATGTTGGGATCACATCTGCAACTAATCTGGTGTTTGTACAATCCATGCTTCCACATAAGGGTGTCGTTGACCAAGTTTCCTGAGACTCCTATGCAAATCTGGGCACTCAATCATTGTAGCTCAACCAACTCCTGTGGAGAATGGTTCTAAATCAAGCAACACAGCACAGGCCAGAGTGCAAGCACACTATGTTTGTGGACCAACTCCTTATTTTGGAGCTTTACTTGCTCTCATTTGTAATGTGCTCTTTATGGTTGATGTAAGATGCCACGTTGATTTTCCACTTGGAAAAAAAAAAGATGTGTAGGTAATAATGAACTTTTATGTTTAGGATATTTTGATCATGTCTGCAAAATTTTGTAGCAATAAGTTTTTACATTCTCTCTCTAGAAAGTTGTCGCATGAAATTTGTATGTTAATTTCGAGCATGAAGATGAAGGAATCTGAAAAAGTGTTGTATGAGAGAAAGGTAGAGTATTCTTAGTAGAAAAACTTTACCTGATTGAATTTTTTGTAGTTCCTATGTTTTATGTCTCATTCGGTTCCATGAAGGTAGGTTAATGAAGAGATTTTTCATGTTTTTTCATCTCTCTCTAGAATTTTTGATTTTGCAGGGCCCAAAAGTGATATCTGCAAGCAGTTTTGGACCTGAGGCATCTCTAACATTATTGTACAGATTTAAGAACTGAATATTTTTGTCTCTCACAAGCTCAAGCTGATTCCTCACTGTTTTTGAGTTACAGGGTTTTGAAAAGTGCCGTTTTCCAACACTTAAAAAAAAAAAAAGAGAAGCCTTCATTCATTCATCTTATTCATGTTCGCGGATTTAGAAAACGCACATGGATATATGGGTTATTTTTGGGTGATTGACGTGTGTGTGAGTGCGTTGCAGGGATTACCTCTATTTTTGCAGGTACGATTCTTGATGGTGGGCATGAAAAGTAGATGCATGGGTGGTCCGGAAGTCTTGCATGAGACATGTGAAAAGACGCTATCTTGGAGCATGCAGATTCTAAAAGTGCGGGTCTAGGAAGGTGTGATTGGTCGTGCGCTGGCGAAAGGCGGACATCCCAAAAAGATGAAGACTGAGAGATAGAAAAGGATGATGGTCGTACAGTCATTACGATCGTTTTTCGGCTTCTGGAATTGCGATTGAGATTAAGATTGTGATTGTGATTGAGATTGGGATTGAGATTGTGATTGTGATTGAGATTGGGATTGAGATCAGCTCGGGGGTGGTCGGGTGGATGAGGCTTCACATTGAAGCAATCTGATAGATTTTGTAACGCAGATCAGAACTACTTGTAAATCTGCACAGATAATAAAATTCTCTCTCTTCTTGTTCTGCGTATACTCTGTTTGCCTTCTTTATATCTTGTGGTGTCGAAACCCATTATTCTGTGTGAGATTGTGACTCAAGTTTAGGAGACTTGTTACGGTTGATGCACATCATTTATAGGACAAAGCATGAAGGAAGGCCGCTCCTGGGCTTTAGTGCTTACTATTAGTCTTTTGGTGAATATGATGTAGGCTACTCCTCACCAAGTTGTTTGGATCCAGGTTGCTCCCCATCCCTCTATTGGTGGCTTCAAAAGCACCAAGTCTACTGAATGCTAGTGGGGAGGCTGCATTGCATCAAAAGGACTGTTCTTTTAGGCCTTTAACTAATGGTTTTCTACACTCGACTTTTAGGAAACTAAGATTAAAGTGTTGGAATGCTTGTGTCTCTTTTTTTTGAACTTCTGCAACTACTGTTATAACAATTGGCTGACACAAGGGTTTTGAGGTTTTTTGTGACTGCCCCAAGATGGGATTGTGTCCGTTGCCCTTGCCCTCACTTGGAAAAGATGATCTGCATTATATGTTGATGCTTTGCTGTGTACAGATAGTTGTTTCTCAACTTCTTATAGTGGGTCCTCCATGCGCATGTGATCATGTCTGCTCATATGGTCGGGGATGACAGTCAGGATCCAATTGTGAATTTCTTTTGTGACTGTCCCTTCTGGGGGACTATGTCTCAAGTCCTATCTACACACAACAAGATACTAAAAGTGCTTTCTACATGATGGTGATGGTGCACACTCACCAATCAAGAAGATTGATGGATGCCAAAGCTGGTGGTGCCCTATTGATCTGATTCCAACTCAAGGTGTGTTGTTAGATATTGGACTTGAGCTACAAAGAACAAGCATGGTTATCATGAAAAAGAAAAAAGGGATGATCAGGGAGCTTGCTATCTTGGATGTGTGAGTGCCCTATTTGAGGGATTGTGTCCACTTTCCCAGCCATCATACGGGAAGCTTGGTAAATTTTTGATGCTAGGACGTATATCCTAAGTGTTGTATATGCTGTCCTTATTTTTCCAAATTAGCATGGATGCTATGCAGCTTATTTGGACTTTTAATTGTTGTGGTGTGACTGTCCAGTTGGGATCATTCTCCACTACTCTTGTAATCATTTTAAGCCTATGATCTACATTCAAGGTTGCTTATGTTCCTTTGGGACATGGCTGCATGAGTACATTGCAGGTTTCCAAGATGCCATAGCTTCTTATGGCAGCTGGTTCTTTTCTTGCTCCGTCTTGTTGGCAATTGTTATGTATGTACATGGAGTTTTTGGAATTGCAAATTTCAAGTCTTCCAAAGACTAGCTCAACAAGATTGCTACATATTCAATGACAAAAGGTGCTCTTTTGGATTGTTGGGCTGACTCTCCTTAGGGGGATTGTATCACTCTGCATGGAAGGACTCTGCAATACCCTGAAGACTTGACGATTTGAAGACTCAAAACAGTTTAGCTATGTATGATCCCTTTCTATTAACTTTTTCGAGGACGACAAAGTCTAGGGGGAGGAGGGTGTTGAGTATTGGGTATGCACACATCTTCATTTGTGCATAGGAACCCTCTTTCTGTATATACTTAGAGTTTCACATGAGAACTCCCTCTTAGAAACTTTTTAATATTTCTCCTAAAGTAAGCTTTTGGAAGCATGTAAATACCCATCCTTTTGGTAGCAATCTAGAAAAATCCCACGCACACCGCCCCTTTGGAGATTTGGTTGTTAGAGAATATTTGAAAATATCTTTTTGAGATATGTTAGTTAGGCATGTGCTCCTTTCTTACTAGTCATAAGAAGCACATGGGGAACTGTGCTTAGCCTATATATGGAGGCTCATTTCTGTAAGGAGGGGACCTTTTGGTTCCACCTGCTCTCATATATATATCTTTTGAATGGAACAACTCTCTTTTCTCTTAAGGCTTTGTGCATATGTGTATTTAGAATTAGAGTGTGAGAGAGTGAGGTGTGTGTGCAAGCTTGTGTTTCCTATGTGTGTAAGTAGAATGTTACAACATTCTTGTAATTTACATATGTGAATAGGATCCTTGACTCCCTCCTCTCCATATTTTTAAGCATGTGGCATAGCTCCGGGCTGATGGCCAATGGCTTGAACATGTTCAAAGTTTAGGTGGATGA
>CM035435.1:143159894-143184894 GCA_020310875.1 Ceratopteris richardii
AAACTCAAAAGTTTTACAGATGCTTTCTCACTCAAAGAAGCCCGACTATAATCAGTCGTATAGAATGAACTCCTTTCTTCTTTCTCTCTATTCTCTCTCTCTCTCTCCGTGTCAGTTGATACAAACTAACTTATATAGATTTTCGTATTCTCGTGATTTTAAAAAACTTCTAGAACTAAAGTGAACTAACTTTACAAATATGATACATTTGTGAATTTTTCCCTTCACATAGGCATGGGGTTTTCTTCCTAAGATTTGACCTTCAAATATATGTCCAGTTAGTGATTGTTTCTCCAACAGCTCCCCCTCAATCACTAATTGACATTCCCTGTTTCTTCATATCATCTTTTTTTCTTTTACTCCTGCCATGCTTTTGAATCTGCTGGTCTTCACACCATCCAAGCTCTTTGTCATTATGTCTGCTATCTGGTCTTTAGTAGAAATGTACTCCACTTCAATCTCCTTCTCCATTACCTTTTCTCTGAGAAAATGATAATGTATCTCTATGTGCTTTGTCCTTGCATGAAATACTGGATTTGCTGCAAGATAAAGTGAACTCATATTATCTCCATGTATTGTAGGTGTACCTTGATCAATACCTAAGCTCTTGAACAATGTCTGCATCCATATGACTTCCTTAGCTGCTTCCACAAGTCCTTTGTATTCTACTTCAGTTGATGATAATGCTACTGTATGTTGTTTCTTTGAACACCAACTTACAAGCTTATCACCAATGTATATCATGTAACCATGAGTTGATCTTCTGTCATCCTGGTTACCTGCCCAATCTGAATCACTATAGGCTCTCAACTTCAAATCTGATGTAAAAGGATAATATAATCCTTCCTTTATAGTTCCTTTGATATATCTGAGAACTCTTTGACCTGCAATCCAATGTGGGTCCTTTGGACAATGCATGAATTGCGACAAAACTCCCACTGCATAACTAAGATCAGGTCTTGTTAGTGTAGCATAAATCAAACTACCCACAAGAGATTGATACTTCCTCATATCTTTGTATTCTACACCATCATATTTACTGATCTTGTGATTAACTTCAAGTGGAGTTGAAGCTTCTCTACAATTTTCCATATCAAACTTCTTCAACAAGTTCAGAAGATACCTTTCTTGTGACACATATATGCCATGATCTGTATAAGTAACTTCCATTCCATGAAAGTATGACAACTTTCCTAGATCACTGATCTTGAATTCTTTTTCAAGTAATCTCTTTACCTCCTTGATTCCTTCATCTGAAGTACCTGTGATTATAATGTCATCTACATAAATACAAATGTAGATTGTACCTTCCTCTGTTCTTTTGATAAGTAGAATTGAATCTGCTTTTGAACTTTGATATCCAAGATCATTGAGATACTTCACCAATCTATAGTTCCAAGCTCTTGGAGCTTGCTTCAATCCATACAATGCTCTTCTCAACCTGCAAACAAAATTTGGATACCTGGAATCTATAAACCCTTGAGGTTGTTCCATGTATACCTCATCTGATATGTATCCATTCAAGAATGCATTCTTTATATCCAATTGACTTAGAGTCCATCCTTTTGAAGATGCAATAGCAACGATTGTCCTTATAGTTGACATCTTAGCTACAGGACTGAATGTCTCATCATAATCTATGCCATAGGTCTGGGCATAGCCTTCCACCACCAGTCTAGCTTTGTATCTGGCTATACTTCCATCTGCAAGCTTCTTCACTTTATAAACCCATTTATTTCCAATAAGTTTCTTACCATTTGGTTTAGGAACAAGTTCCCATGTCTTGTTCTCCTCCAGTGCATTGAACTCTTCCTTCATTGCTTCTTCCCATTGCTTCTTACCTTTAGCTTCATCATAGTTCTGGGGTTCTTCATCATCTTTGACCATATATGCATAGTTCTTCTGAGTTATGTAAGAAGTATCATAAGAATACCTTTCTGGTTGTCTTCTAGTCCTGCTTGACCTTCTTGGTTCACATTCTTCATAAGTGTCTGGATACACTTCTTCATCAAATATAGGGGCTTCTTCATTTCTTCTTGTTAATCCACTTGTGGATGTACTTGCTTGCATATAGTCTTCATCTGTATTTACCTGCACAATTGATTTTCCTTTCTCACATCTTCTTACCTCTTCTTCAAATTCTTCAGTTGTATGACTTTGATCTGCATACCAACTTTTCTGTTCATCAAATGTAACATCTCTAGAAACAATAAATTGTTTTGTTAGAGGATTCCACAACCTGTAACCCATCTGCTTTTCATCATAACCAATGAACACATATTTTTCTGCCTTTGGTTCAAGTTTATGCCTAAGTTGTGATGGCACATAAGCATATGCAATTGATCCAAACACTCTACAATGATCTAGTGTTGGTTTCTTACCCCACCAAGCTTCATATGGAGTCATTCCATTCAGAGCTGCACATGGTAATCTATTCACAAGATATGTAGCTATATTTACAGCCTCAGCCCAAAGATAATTTGGACAGTTCTTCTCCTTTAGCATAGCTCTAGCAAACTCAACCAAAGTCCTGTTCCTTCTTTCTGCTATGGAGTAGACAATCAGTGAGCACAGAGATGAATGATGTAAATGTATCTATAAATTAACACTTGTGTACAATCCCATTGGCATGACAAGCATTGCCTAATGGTGTAGAGAGGTGTAGTATATGGAGTAGTCCTCACACACACTCAATGACAGTAGAATGAAGCTCGGAAGTGATGTCTCTTCTCGCGATTTTTCAAGTTCACATTTTTATATGAAATGTGCAAGAATTTGAATTCAAATTCAAATTCTTGGCTCCTTCTAATCAAGCTTTTAAAAGCTTGGAGATATTCTCTCAATCAAGTGAACTAACTTTTCCACAAATCATTTGGGTAGGTGATTACAAAAGATTCTAAGTCAAATTGACTTTTACAATGAGGTAAAGTGGTAAGTAATCACTAGCATATCTTCCTATGGTTCTTCATGCATGTAGAGTCTTTATGATATCTTTCAAGCCAAATGTGTAGGCTTGTGGTTTTCGCCAACAGCTCCCCCTCAAGCCAAACATTTTGGCTTAAGTCTTCATCCTCAATCTTCAAGTATATCCTGTAATCCAATCATAGATTCGAACCTGCAAAGTTTGGTTCCATCCAAAGGTTTAGTCAGCAAATCTACACATTGCATGTTGGTTGACACATAGGTCAGCTGAATGTCCTTGCTTAGCAACTTCTCCCTCACATAATGATAATGAACTTCTATGTGTTTGGTTCTGGCATGATAGATAGGATTAGCTGCAAGGTGAAGAGAACTTGTATTATCTCCAAGTCCTTTGCAAGATAAATTGAATGTTTAGTAACAAGAGATGTATCATACCCATATCTGATAGGTTTTTTGCTTTCTCTTTGAGACCTTCTGATTGATTGAGTTGAAGATTCTGGTATGTCCTCAAGCTTCTTCATCTTCATTTTGCCTTTGGACTTCCATGCCTTGAACTCTTCAAGATTGATTGTATCTTCATCATCTAAACTTGACTCTCCATCCTGAGTAGGTTCCTCCTTTGTAAGTTTTGGAAATTCTTCTTCCAAATCATAGGGTAATTTGACCTTCCTGCATTCATTCTCATACCAAGAATCATTCTCGTCAAAGATCACATCTCTGCTTACCATAAATCCTTTATTGGTAGGGTTATAAAACCTATAACCTTTTTTATTTAAATCATATCCAATGAAAATAAATTTTTCGGCCTTTGGATCTAGCTTTCCTCTTACCTGTGAAGGAATGTGTACATATGCTACACATCCAAAAATTTTGCAGTGATCCAATGATGGTCTCTTACCATGCCATGCTTCATATGGTGTCATACCATCAAGTGACTTTGATGGTAACCTGTTTATGAGATAGGTGGCAGTAGAGACACTCTCTACCCATAGATATTTAGGTAATTTCTTCCCATTAAGCATAGATCTAGCTGTCTCAACAATTAACCTATTTCTTCTTTCAGCTACCCCATTCTGTTCAGGAGAGTACCTTGTGGTTATTTCCCTTTTGATGCCTCTGTCCTGCAAGAAGTCCTCAAATTCATTGGAGAAGTACTCACCTCGTCCATCTGACCTCAACCTCTTCAAATTCCTTCTTGTCTGATTTTCAACTAATGCAAGATATTTCTTAAAACAATTAAATACCTCATCCTTGTGCTTCATAAAGTATAATACAGTCCATCTGCTATAGTCATAATAAAAGAAACATAGTACCTTGAACCTGAGACTGAGGGGTCTTTGCTAGGTCCCCATACATCTGTGTGTACAAGCTCAAGATAGTCTTCATGCATATATCCTTTCTTGGAGAAGGGTAGCCTGTGAGACTTACCAAATTGACAAGCACCACACTTGTAAATCATATGTTGCTTGGATACATTAGCTATCCCAAGCACACATTGGTCCCTGCACATTTGCTTCAAGGTCCTTTCTCCAATGTGCCCTAATCTCTTGTGCCAAATCTCAAGCTTTGAAAGTGTCTGATCCTTATAACTGTATAATGCAATATTTTTTGTATCTTCCAACTCAAAAGTGAAAAGTCTACATGATTTTTCTCCTTTAGCTATCCTTTTGAATCTATGTCTTGGGTCCTCCACAAATGCTCCATATTGATTGAACCTGACCTGCAACCCTTTCTCTACAATCTGACCAACACTCATTAAGTTCTTTGTAATTGTAGGTACATAAAGTACTCTGCTCAACAAATTTTGATTACCATCACAAGTTTTCACATTTCCAACTTTAACTATAGAATGCTTTGTATCATCACTTGTTTGGACTTGGTGTTTACCTTTTGGTTCCTCAAGATCAGAGAGTAGTGCCACATTACTAGCCACATGATTTGAACACCCTGAATCAATATAAAATAAGTGATCATCATTTGTACCTGACTTTGAAGTCATGTTCATGATCAAGAGAGAGTCATCCTGCTCCTCTGTGTAGTTGTAGTCTTTTCTGTTTCTGAATCCTCCTTGGTAGTTGCCATTGTAATTGTTGTTGTAGTTGTTGTTATAATTGTTGTTGTGGCCTTGGTGATGGTTGAACCTTCCTCTAGACTGAGAGTATCCACCTCTTTGGTAGCCTCTTCCTCTCTGATTTTTATAATTCCTATAACACTCATCTGTGGTGTGATTTGACAAACCACAAATGTTACATGGTGATGTGTTATAGGGTCTCCCCCTACCTTGCTTACCTCCTTTGCCCCTACCTCTTGAAGATCTACCTCTCCCTGCATAGTTGGCTTGGGAGGTAGAGCATTCATCTTCCACCTTCTTACTCTTACCTTTATCCTTAGATTTCTTATCAGTGTATAGGGCAGAAGAGTTGTTACCTTTGGTAGTATCTCCACTCTTCGTAAGCTTTGCTTCATGTGTGAATAGTTGACCCATGAGAGTTGTAAGATCTGGAGTGTGCATGTCCATGTAGAGATCCATTGCAGTGGTGAAGCTTTCCCACTTGTCATCAGCCTTGATCCCATTGATTACCTGCCTTACAATTTGTTCCTCTTCAATCTCTTCTCTTATGCTTGCTAACTGATCTGCAACATCTTTGATCTTGGTCACAAATTCTGAAACAGCTTGCTTAGGTTGCTTCCTTAGTGTTGCGAATTCAATCCACAACTGATTTTTCCTAGCCCTTGTATTGGAGGAAAGATATGATGACAAGGTTTCCCAAGTCTCTTAGGAAGTCTTACAATTTCTGATATGAGGTAAAAGAAATTGAGATATAGAGTTGAGTAGATAAGACCTTGCCAATGCATCCCTTGCACACCATGTGTTGAGTTTTTCTTGCTCCTCCTTGGTTGGCAAACCTCTTGCTTTGAATGAGGGCAATTCCTCATCTCCTGAGATATATCCATAGAGACTCCTTCCTTGTAAGTAGGTCTTCATCATTAGAGACCAAGCTTGATAGTTGTTCCTGTCCAATTTATCAATGAATGAAGGAAAACCATCTCCCATTTTACCTTATTTGCTCTGATACCACTGTTGGGAAAGATGGATGGATGATCCAAGAGATTGAGTAGGTACTGCTAAAACCTGCTTTGTACCAGCCCTCTTTAGCTCCAGACTTGTTTAGTAGACTCCCTTAGCTTTCCAATGACACCAAGAAATGGTCTATGTCCTTTGGAAATGAAGTGTGTAATGATTGAATCAAAACACATAACTTTGGAAGTCACAAAGTCAAGAAAACCTTCTATTTTTGTCTTGACACCTGCTCAATGTTTTGCTCAGTGTGACCAGCACAGTAGCAATTGATAAAATTCCTTCTAGGGGTATTCAACTAGTTTAGTACGCTAACATTTGCAAGTGGAATGATGTAAAATAATGAACTACGCTAAGAGAACTTAATTTAGCAAGATTTGGTATACCCCCGACATTTTAGGATTGTAGCAGAGATAGACTAGTGAGCACCTTGTTGGAACTCAAGGTCAAGCACAAGCATGAAAGCACATCAGAAAGGTGGACACACACAAGAAGAAGGAGCACGTAGGGAGCTCCATGAAGTAACTGTCAACTTTTCATGAGAATCCCCTACAAAAATAGTGATTTCCATCACTAAAATCATTGTAAATACCATTTTCTATTTTGGTAGCTCCATTTTGTGCAAGCCGAGGAGTCCTCGAGCTTGAGGAGCATTAGAAGTACCATCGTACCAATTTTCATAATTTTTAGACTTCGTTTGAGCCCTCAAATAAGCCCTGGAACCTAGTTTTTAACTAGGCCGGACATTAGGTCTGGACAGGGCCAAAACTAGTCAAAAAACTATAAAAAGAGCTAGAGAGCTCATTTTTGAGGTTAGCTGGTTAGAGAATAGAACTTTTGTAAGAGAACTCTTTTGCAATCCAAGCTTTCCATTGTTCCTCTCTTTGATCTTACTTTGTGCGCGTGTGTGTGTATGTGTGTGCATGTTTGTGTGCTTTCACTCACGCACTTGTGCCTTCACTTGCTCGTGGTCTTCATACCGGTCCTCACATCTCCGCGGATTGACAAGTAAAGGAGGTGGTGCTTACGCTTGAGCTACACCAAATTTTGGCGCCGTTGCCGGGGAGAGAGCTTCGAGGACGAGCGTTGTGATGGTAAGATCGTAGATTTGCGACGTTGGAAGGTAAAAAAAACTGTCATTTCAGTTCATTTTCTGTTTTTTCCTCTTCATCTTCATCATCATCATCATCTCCACCTTCTTCCATCTTCTTCTTCACAGAAATTTCTTGTTTTTAGTGCATTTTCACCATTTTCATACCATTTTTCATGCATTATTGTGTGGGAAGGAGTTAGGAGGTGCAAGGGAGAGCAAGCGCTGCATTTTTTTATGATTTTCTGCTCATACGGAACTCGCCATAGCCGGCGCTCAGAAATTTGAATTTCCCGCCAAAAAACGCGATTCTGTGATGAAAATCGCGATTCTGTGAAAATTCAAAATTTTTTGAAAAATCACGATTTTCAGTTTTCCCGCCTAAAAGTGGTTGAAAAAAATCGCGATTCTGTGTTTTTCTCAAAAAAAAAAAAAAACACGATTCTCTGCTCAAAATCGCGATTCTCAAAAAAACACGATTCTCTGCTCAAAATCGCGATTCTCACCAATCACGATTTTCAGCAAAAACACGATTTTGTGAAAAAGGCGATTCTGTGAAAACACGATTTTTTGCTCAAAATCGCGATTTTCAAAAACACGATTTTGTGCTCAACATCGCGATTTTCATGTGAAAAATACGATTTTCAAAAAAACACGATTCTCTGCTCAAAATCGCGATTCTCACCAATCACGATTTTCAGCAAAAAACACGATTTTGTGAAAAACACGACTTTCTGCTCAAAATCGCGATTCTCACAAATCACGATTTTCAGCCAAAAATACGATTTTGAGAAAAACACGATTCTGTGGGACAAAATCGCGATTTTCAAGTCAAAAACATGATTTTGAGAAAACACAAATTTTTGCTCAAAATCGCGATTTTCAATTCACGATTTTCTGCTCAAAATCGCGATTTTCATGTCAAAAACACGATTTTGAGAAAACACGATTTTCAGTCAAAAACACGATTTTGTGAATCACGATACTCTGAGTCAAAATCGCGATTTTCAGAAACACGATTTTGTGATCAACATCGCGATTCTCTGAAACACGATTTTGTGATCAACATCGCGATTCTCTGAAACACGATTTTGTGATCAACATCGCGATTCTCTGAAACACGATTTTGTGATCAACATCGCGATTCTCTGAAACACGATTTTGTGATCAACATCGCGATTCTCTGAAACACGATTTTGTGATCAACATCGCGATTCTCTGAAACACGATTTTGTGATCAACATCGCGATTTTCAAATCACGATTTTCTGCTCAACATCGCGATTTTCAAATCACGATTTTCTGCTCAAAATCGCGATTTTCAAAAACACGATTTTGTGCTCAACATCGCGATTTTTTTGACTTCACAACATCGCGATTTTCAGAAAGTTCACAAAATCGCGATTTTCTCCAAAGGTCCTGTTTGCCTGTTTTGACCCCCAGGAGCCTGATTTGACATAACTTTCTCATCCAAAGTCCATTTTTTGAGCTCTATAGCTTGTTGGAAAGCTCGTTTCAAATCCTACACGATCTCAACTGTTTTTTTCAAGAATAATGCGTTGATTTTGAGATAGGATAATTTGAAGTTGACCCTCAGGTGGGACTAGGGAACCAAGGGGGCTCTAAAGAATTGTGAACCATACCAAAGGGAAAATTTGGACTCTTGACTAAAGCTTATGAACCTGAGATCTGGTAGACACTTAGGCAAGGATAAACAAAGCATTAGATCTTCTGAGGCTAGTGTCAACCATACATCCAAGTCTTGGGCACAACAACTAAGTGGTCATCTTTTACTCAGATCAGACACAAGTGATTCAGAAATGTCTTTTAGTATGGGAAAACCTGCAGGTGGCTCAGGGACTGCCCATCTACAAACACCGGAAGGTCCCTATAAGACAGAGTTGGAATATATTCGGACCAACCAATTAGGTGCTCGCATCTATGAGGATGGTCTGAGGCGATCAGTGGTCCAACTCAAAAATCCAGATCAATCCTTTGGACTTGAACACCCGGTGGTCAAGTTCGAAGAGGGTTCATACATTGATAAGGAAGGAACCATGTATGTGGTTACCAACCAACCAGATAGGACCGATGAGTTTGGAAATATCATTCATGAGAATGAGATAGGAGACCTAGAACAAGGAAACGTAGGACAAGGACCCCAGACTCCTAGAGGTAAGTCAGTTTTGACCCGAGTGATCACTCCGGACTGGATCCCTCAAGACAACAAAAGCATAGAACTATTTTTGAATAGAGAAACAGAGGAAGCCTTTTGGAGGTTCAAGCCAGATCAACCTAGCCAATTGGGCATAGTTATCATCTATGAATTCAAAGATCCTGAGATACCAGGCAAAGTTGTCTACCTGGATAACACATCAGAGAAAATTTTCTTGGTAACGGAACATGATAGACATGCATATACATGGAAGAATGACATGATTTTCCCCCCATCAAGATCCAATGTTTCCCATGGCCTCCAAGGGGTAGGATCATCCCAGGCTCATGAAGCCCAGAGAGAAAGAACTAGAGAGAGACCTGAGGTAAGTTTTGCACACACCGTGGGCAGGAATAGGTCAGGATTTGAAAATGAAAGACCTGAAAGAGAGAGACATCAAGCACATAGGCAACAAAGAGATGAACAGGATTTTCCATTGCCTAGACCCCGGGAGTACCCAAGAACCCTTAAACCCAGTCACGTGATCAAGGCAATGAAGAACTATTTCGATGGGACAGGGGATCCTTATGATCATGTGGCCGAGTACAAACAAGTGCTGAGAGCCGAACAAATTGAGGTCTGGTTCACCCAGTACGAGGCATTTGGTTTGACCCTTAAAGGCACTGCCTTAGCTTGGTTTCAACCATTGAGTAGAAGCAGCTATCGCGATATAGGTCAACTGCTAGACGAATTCATTGTAGAATTTTCCAAGAGTGGTATCAGGCATAACACATCGTCCCTGATCCATAGTTTCAAGCAGACACCCCAAGAAACAGTGCAACTAGCAGGTAGAAGGTTCAGACAGTACCTAGAAAGATGCCCTGCTCCAGAGCTACCCACACCAGCCAAACAAGTGGCTTTGTTTTTAGATGGCTTATTGAGCACAAAGTTAAGATCCTATGTATACTTGAAAGATCCTAGATCCATAGAAGAGTGTGTGCGGACGTGCATAGACATAGAAGATAACTTGGGTGAGGAGTTAGGATTGGCCAAACTCTACAAAGATTCGGATAGTTCTACTAGTCATACTTCAAAGATCTCCACAGAAATAGAAGAGATAGCTGAGCAAGTTGCCAAGAAGTTGGGAGTCCAAAATAAACAAACACAGGGAGTCACTTCATTGAATCGGTGCTATACTTGCGGAGGTGACCACATGGCTAACGTATGCCCAATGCAAAACCAAAACATTAGAGAAAGGAATGCTCCATATTGCACTATTGAGAGAAAATACACAAACCACACGGCTCAAGATTGTCCCTACAATAGGCAGGCTGTTAGACAAAATTATCAGCAACCTTACCCACAAGGTAGGTATCAGAATCAATACCAACAGCCATATTACAGACCACAACAGCAATATCAGGTACCATATAGGCCACAACCTGTCTTGGTAAACCAACCACCAGCTCCAGCCAACGTGATTCCAGTCAAGTATGCTGTGGGAGAGGAAAATCCAAATAGAGCTTTGGTGCCACTAACCCCATTGATACTAGATAATGACTCTCATGCTCATAGTTCAGACTACTCCCATGAAGGTAGTCCACATGCTTATTACACAGAGTCACCTGAACATAGTGAGATTTACTCGTATCTGTTGATGTATGAAACACCACAAGAAATGAATTAATGTGACACTAGAACACCTCTATGGTCACCATTAACTCATTGCCACTCCAAACTTTGAGAAAGGATAGCCTAAAGTGAGAACTTTGCTTCTACAGAAATTCCTAGTCACCGAAATGACATACCTTCAGTATTTTGCTAATTTCTCCTAGCTCAAGTATGCTTTCTCCATGAAACTTTATAGGCTGAAACTAGAAGAGTAGAGCTTTCCAACAAGCTATCATATACATCAAACGAAGCTCTAGAACTCAAGTTATGGCCCTCACAAGATGACCCTGTATGACCTTCCAAAACTGGAAAACTTGCCTATTTTAGTAAGAGCGCCTGTTTAAAATTAGAATTCGATGCCTAGCATCGACTTGCAACGAGAATTCGATGCCGGGCATCGACTTGGGATGTTTTTGGCCACTTTTCAGCAGGGATTTGATGCCGGGCATCGAATTCCCGCATAAAGTCTTGACCTTTTGGACACCAAAATTATAGGTGATTTCATGCACATTTACAATATGACTTATCAACTGGAATTCGATGCCAGGCATCGAGTTGCTCCAACAACATCATGTTTTTCAAACACTTCAGTACTGAATGAAAAATATAAAAGAAAATATGACTTATCAACAGAGATTCGATGCCAGGCATCGAGTTGCTTGGAAAACTTGATCTTTGTTAACTCATCACATAGTAGGTAATCATGGAGATGATGGAGAGAGGCTCATACACATAACTTTACTCAGTTCTTCTCATAACTATAAAAAACTCAGAAGTTTTACAGATGCTTTCTCACTCAGAGAAGCCCGACTATACTCAGTCATACAAAAATGAGTTCTTCTCACTTTCTCATTGTCTTCCTCCTTCTTCTCTCTCTCTCTCTCTCTACGCGTCAGTTAATACTAACTAACTTATATAGATTTTCTCATTCCCGTAACTTTTAAAAAACTTCTAGAACTAAAGTGAACTAACTTTACAAGTATGATACACTTGTGAATTTGTCCCTTCACATAGGCATGGGGTTTTCTTCCTAAGATTTGAACTTCAAATATATGTCCAATTAGTGAGTGTTTCTCCAACAGCTCCCCCTCAATCACTAATTGACATTCGCTGTTTCTTCATATCATCTTCTTTTCTTTTACTCCTGCCATGCTTTTGAATCTACTGGTCTTCACACCATCCAAGCTCTTTGTCATTATGTCTGCTAACTGATCTTTAGTAGAAATGTATTCCACTTCAATCTCCTTCTCCATTACCTTTTCTCTGAGAAAATGATACTGTATCTCTATGTGCTTTGTTCTTGCATGAAATACTGGATTTGCTGCAAGATAAAGTGAACTCATATTATCTCCATGTATTGTAGGTGTACCTTGACCAATGCCTAAGCTCTTGAACAATGTCTGCATCCATATGACTTCCTTAGCTGCTTCCACAAGTCCTTTGTATTCTGCTTCAGTTGATGATAATGCTACTGTATGTTGTTTCTTTGAACACCAACTTACAAGCTTATCACCAATGTATATCATGTAACCATGAGTTGATCTTCTGTCATCCTGGTTACCTGCCCAATCTGAATCACTATAGGCTCTCAACTTCAAATCTGATGTAAAAGGATAATATAATCCTTCCTTTATAGTTCCTTTGATATATCTGAGAACTCTTTGACCTGCAATCCAATGTGGGTCCTTTGGACAATGCATGAATTGTGACAAAACTCCCACTGCATAACTAAGATCAGGTCTTGTTAGTGTAGCATAAATCAAACTACCCACAAGAGATTGATACTTCCTCATATCTTTGTAGTCTGCACCATCATATTTACTGAGCTTGTGATTAACTTCAAGTGGAGTTGAAGCTTCTCTGCAATTTTCCATATCAAACTTCTTCAATAAGTTCAGAAGATACCTTTCTTGTGACACATATATGCCATGATCTGTATAAGTAACTTCCATTCCAAGAAAGTATGATAACTTTCCTAGGTCACTGATCTTAAACTCTTTCTCAAGTAATCTCTTTACCTCCTTGATTCCTTCATCTGAAGTACCTGTGATTATAATGTCATCTACATAAATACAAATGTAGATTGTACCTTCCTCTGTTCTTCTGATAAGTAGACTTGGGTCTGCTTTTGAACTTTGATATCCAAGATCATTGAGATACTTCACCAGTCTATAGTTCCAAGCTCTTGGAGCTTGCTTCAATCCATACAATGCTCTTCTCAACCTGCAAACAAAATTTGGATACCTGGAATCTATAAACCCTTGAGGTTGTTCCATGTATACCTCATCTGATATGTATCCATTCAAGAATGCATTTTTTATATCCAATTGACTTAGAGTCCATCCTTTTGAAGCTGCAATAGCAATGATTGTCCTTATAGTTGACATCTTAGCTACAGGACTGAATGTCTCATCATAATCTATGCCATAGGTCTGGGCATAGCCTTTCACCACCAATCTAGCTTTGTATCTGGCTATACTTCCATCTGCAAGCTTCTTCACTTTATAAACCCATTTATTTCCAATTACTTTCTTACCATTTGGTTTAGGAACAAGTTCCCATGTCTTGTTCTCCTCCAGTGCATTGAACTCTTCCTTCATTGCTTCTTCCCATTGCTTTTTACCTTTAGCTTCATCATAGTTCTGAGGTTCTTCATCATCTTTGACCATATATGCATAGTTCTTCTGAGTTATGTAAGAAGTATCATAAGAATACCTTTCTGGTTGTCTCCTTGTCCTGCTTGACCTCCTTGGTTCACATTCTTCATAAGTTTCTGGATACACTTCTTCATCAAATATAGGAGCTTCTTCATTCCTTCTTGTTAATCCACTTCTGGATGTACTTGCTTGCATATAGTCTTCATCTCTATTCACCTGCACAATTGATTTTCCTTTCTCACATCTTCTTACCTCTTCTTCAAATTCTTCAGCTGTATGACTTTGATCTGCATACCAACTTTTCTGTTCATCAAATGTAACATCTCTAGAAACAATAAATTGTTTGGTTAGAGGATTCCACAATCTGTAACCCATCTGCTTTTCATCATAACCAATGAACACATATTTTTCTGCCTTTGGTTCAAGTTTATGCCTAAGTTGTGATGGCACATAAGCATATGAAATTGATCCAAACACTCTACAATGATCTAGTGTTGGTTTCTTACCCCACCAAGCTTCATATGGAGTCATTCCATTCAGAGCTGCACATGGTAATCTATTCACAAGATATGTAGCTGTATTTACAGCCTCAGCCCAAAGATAATTTGGACAGTTCTTCTCCTTTAGCATAGCTCTAGCAAACTCAACCAAAGTCCTGTTCCTTCTTTCTGCTACACCATTTTGTTGTGGTGTATACCTGCAAGTTATTTCTCTCTTAATACCTGCATTCCAAAGATAATCATTGAACTCTTGGGAGAAGTATTCTCCCCCTCCATCAGACCTCAGTCTCTTAAGCTTTTGACCTGTGACTCTCTCTGCATATGCATGAAAATGCTTGAAAGCTCCAAACACTTCTGATCTTTCCTTCAAAACATATAATGTTATCCATCTTGTAGCATCATCAATGAAAAGAACATAATACCTTGAGCCACTGATAGATCCTTCTTTTGTTGGTCCCCATACATCTGTATGAATGAGCTCAAGTACTCCATCATGTTTGAATCCTTTCTTTTGAAATGGTAACCTGTGTGCTTTACCCATTTGACATGCTTCACATTTATAAACCATATGTTGACTTTGCACATTTCGTAATCCTAGTACAGACTGATTAGCAACCATAGCTTTAATTCCTCTTTCATTGAAATGACCTAATCTCTTATGCCAGAGATCAAGTTCTGTAATCACTGCTTCACCATGTGTGAGCAAAGCTTGACCAATGTTCCCTTGCACTCTTAAAGTAAAGAGTCTACCTTCTTTCTTACCAGAGACAATCTGATTATATCCATTCTCTGGATCTTCAACAAATACTCCTTCATTTGTAAACCTAACTTGAAAACCTTTTTCAACTATCTGTCCCACACTAATCAAGTTTTTAGGTATTGTAGGAACATACAAAACATTGGTTAGCAAATCTGCTCCACTCTTGCATTTCACTTTTCCAATTGAATGTACACTATGTCTTGTATTATCACCAGTTTGAACTGTGTGACTAGAAATGCCTTTTTCCAAATCTGACATCAATTCTATGTTTCCTGACAAATGATTAGAACATCCAGAGTCAATGTAAAATACCTTTAGATCTTCTTTGTCTGATGTGCTGATTGAATTCATCATCAATGATGTATGACTTTCATTCTGTGTGTCATTTGCATAGTTGTAGTAGGTGGTGTTGTAGGATTGATTCTGTCCCCAACTTCTTCCTCCACCTCTACCATAGCCTCCTCTTTGACTTTGTCTACCTCTTTGAAAATTACTTTGATATCTTCCACCTCGACCTCTGCTATTGTTGTTTTGATTCTGGTTTGATCCTTGTTGGTTGTGCCAACAGTCATGAGCCAAATGATTACTCAATCCACAGATCCAGCAAGCCTTTTTGTTGTTATTTTGATTACCTCTTCCTCTTCCAAAACCTCTTGCTCTTCCTCTGCCAGTGCCTTTACCTCTTGCATAATAAGCTTGAGAATTAGACTCCTCTTCATCCTTTGCTTTACCTTTATCTCCTTTCTTCTTATTCTTCATGTACATTGCAGAACTTTGACCTTTATCTCCATCTCCCTTCAAGTCTTGCTCATATGTGAGCATCAAACCAAGCAACTGGTTCAAATCTGGAACATAATGATTTAATGAAAGTTCTGTTGATAAGACAAAAGGTTTCCACCTTTCATCCCCTCTCAAGCCTGCAAGTAGTTGAGCAATCAATCTGTGATCTTCAACATCTTCATCTATGGATCCAAGACTATCTGCTAGATCCTTCATCTTAGTGACATAATCACTAATGGTTTGACTTGGCTTCTTCTTGAATGTTGTAAACTCTGACCATAGACTTGCTTTCCGTGCTTTAGTAGTGCTTTGGAAATGATATTCCAATGCATTCCATATATCTTCTGATGATTCCAATCCTCTGATGTGTGGTAGCAAATGATCTGAGATTGTATTGTAGATGTAGGCTTTTGCACTTGCATCCTTCTTCTGCCAATGCTTTAAAGCATCAAGTTCTTCTTTCTTTGGTCGGCTTTCATCTTCAAATACTGGCTTCTCTTCTTCACCTGTTACATATACCATGAGATCCTTACTCATAAGTAAGGCTTCCATTCTCATTACCCATGCGGGGTAATTATCTCTGTCCAGTTTGTCAATGGAAATATGATCTGCCATAGTTCTTTCCTTCTGCTGCAACCTGTGAGCTTAAAGGATAAAGGATAATACCTTTTGAAGTTCTTTGTGTATGAGGATACTTCGAAAGTAATCTTTTGATGCCTTGTGTCTTCAAATGCTTCACCTTTCAAACTTTAATGGAAAACTTTACAAAACTTCTCGTACCTTTCTCGTCTTCTGCTCTCGAGAATCTTTCTGCTCTGATACCACTTGTTGATGTATGAAACACCACAAGAAATGAATTAATGTGACACTAGAACACCTCTATGGTCACCATTAACTCATTGCCACTCCAAACTTTGAGAAAGGATAGCCTAAAGTGAGAACTTTGCTTCTACAGAAATTCCTAGTCACCGAAATGACATACCTTCAGTATTTTGCTAATTTCTCCTAGCTCAAGTATGCTTTCTCCATGAAACTTTATAGGCTAAAACTAGAAAAGTAGAGCTTTCCAACAAGCTATCATATACATCAAACGGAGCTCTAGAACTCAAGTTATGGCCCTCACAAGATGACCCTGTATGACCTTCCAAAACTGGAAAACTTGCCTATTTTAGTAAGAGCGCCTGTTTAAAATTAGAATTCGATGCCTAGCATCGACTTGCAACGAGAATTCGATGCCGGGCATCGACTTGGGATGTTTTTGGCCACTTTTCAGCAGGGATTCGATGCCGGGCATCGAATTCCCGCATAAAGTCTTGACCTTTTGGACACCAAAATTATAGGTGATTTCATGCACATTTACAATATGACTTATCAACTGGAATTCGATGCCAGGCATCGAGTTGCTCCAACAACATCATGTTTTTCAAACACTTCAGTATTGAATGAAAAATATAAAAGAAAATATGACTTATCAACAGAGATTCGATGCCAGGCATCGAGTTGCTTGGAAAACTTGATCTTTGTTAACTCATCACATAGTAGGTAATCATGGAGATGATGGAGAGAGGCTCATACACAGAACTTTACTCAGTTCTTCTCATAACTATACAAAACTCAGAAGTTTTACAGATGCTTTCTCACTCAGAGAAGCCCGACTATACTCAGTCATACAAAAATGAGTTCTTCTCACTTTCTCATTGTCTTCCTCCTTCTTCTTCTCTCTCTCTCTCTCTACGCGTCAGTTAATACTAACTAACTTATATAGATTTTCTCATTCCCGTAACTTTTAAAAAACTTATAGAACTAAAGTGAACTAACTTTACAAGTATGATACACTTGTGAATTTGTCCCTTCACATAGGCATGGGGTTTTCTTCCTAAGATTTGAACTTCAAATATATGTCCAATTAGTGAGTGTTTCTCCAACAGTATCAATATGAGGCACCGCCTATGGAGCAAAATTGGGAGCCAGAATACTCCAATGTCATGTACACAAATCCTAATCCTAGGCCCCAGTTGAGACAAATGAGACCACAAGCCCCTAGAGGATCTTGTTTCAGATGTCATGGTGACCATTTCATTCGTGACTGTCCCCACCCACCATCTCCGAGTCAAGGACAGGCTATCACAATACAGGCTTTTTGTCCTGATTGTGGCAAAGACCATCTCCCCAGAGATTGTCCAAGAAACCCCTCTAGTGCACCCAAGATTACACCCATTAATGTGGTAGGCTTAGTGGCTGATCCAAGTTCAAGTAGTAGCAATGTGGCTCCTATACAAGCTGTCACTAGAGCACAAGCCTTAAAACAGGATAAACCAGTAGAACAATCAGAGTCGAGTGAATCGGGAGAGCCTAGTAAGAGAAAAACAAGAACATGGAAGGATACCAGAGAGAAGGCCAATCGCAAGTGGAATAAAAAGTTATCGGAACTAGAAGAAAGCTTAAAAGAAGCGAAAACAAAAATAGAAGACATTGCATCTCAAAGCCCCTCGCATGCCAAAACTCCATCCACTCCACCTCATCCCACCCCACCACCCATTGTAAATAACCGCAACCAGGGTCTGTTCTTGCAGATCCAACCCCAGAAGGCTTGGACATGATGTTCAAGGCCTACCAGGCTCGACTTCAAGAAGGGCCTACAGCGGCAAACCTAGACAAGAGTTACCCTAGAGCAGATTTAGAGATTGAACGGATGAAAATGTGCATGAAAATGGTAGAACAAGCTCAAGCCATACTTGAGACTAGTCAAAAGTTCAATCAGACAAACTCTATCAAATCAGATTTGCATTTCCAGGGCTTACTAGAAAGATTAGAGCAATTGGTAAACAAACCACAAGTTTCTTTACCTCCACAGGCTCAACCAGTTATTGAAAGAGGAAGCTCACCACCAATGGGAGCTTATGTTCCTAATTCCACGAATCCAGGAATACCTCCTTCAATTCAACAGTACTCTCAAGAATTCTTGCGGGAAATACAAGAAGAGAAATGGGCCAAGGAGAAGGGTAATTCCCCTCCTATTCCTGAGATTGATGATCTTCATGATCAATTTCCCCAAGACATTCCATCTATTTACGAAGATGAAGCAGAACAACAAGAAGACGAAAGGTTAGATTTTGAATCTAATACCTTAGAAGAACTGCCTCAATTTCCAGGCCCATGGGAATCTGAATCTCTCCAGATTAGAGCTCCCACAATACTAGTAAGAAATGAAGACTCAGTGGTTCCAAGGAACACGGATGTCGTGAAGAACACTAAGGTTCAGTGTCATCTCACTGTAGAAGAGCTGCTCAAAGCAAAACCTGAGCTCTGGAATCATGTGAAGGATCAGGTTCCAGAACTTGATTCCAACATGCCAAAAGCAGGCTCCAAGCAAAGGGTACCAGAGATACCTCTAGACAAAATAGGGGACATGTGTGAGGGTGAAGAAGGTAATACTTATCTTCCCATCACCTACCAAGGTTACACAACCAAAGCAATCATAGATTCAGGTGCTGGTGTTGCTATTGCGACCACCTCTTTGTGGAAGCAATGGGGCAAACCCACATTAAGACCAACTAGAATGAAGCTTCAAATGGCTGATGGTCATTTTGAAAGACCTCTAGGATTGCTAGAAGGGATCACTCTAACCACTTGTGGTGTAGAGTTTGAGCACACATTTGCTATATGTGACTTTGAGAAAAATAATGTCTTTGAGATGATCCTAGGAAGACCCTTCCTACGACAATTGCAAATAGTACAGGATTGGGGAACTAACTCCTTGTACTTACAGCACTTAGGGGTCACCACTAAGGTCAATTTGAAGGATTACACCTTCAGAGATGTACCACCCCTACAGTGGAATTCTATCCACAAAGCGAAAGAAGATTCCATCTCTGTGCATTCTGGAAGTTCACCTGATCCATCATGGCTGCATGAAGATACTCATTTGTGGATGTGCAAGGTCGCAAAGGAAGAGGAAAAACGTTTAAAGGCAAGAGAAGAAGGAACTTCGCTAGGAGATAGACCAGTTAGGGACCCAGCCTACACACCGATGATCTTTCCAGATGAGGAGTTTGAGCCTCATGGCTGGCCAGAAATCTTAGCCACCATGGACATTGCTGTCAATGAGGAACAGTGGACACCTCATTGTGATGAGGAAGGTTATGATATCTCAGTGTTCATGTGTCAACCCTTGCTGGAAGAGTGTGATCCTAGTGAGTTCATAGAAGACGAAGAGAATGACGATGATCTAGAATCCATTGTGATGGACACTTACTTTGACTCAGAGGAACACTATTTAGAGGACACAGGAGTGTTAACCCAAAAAGAAGAAGAACCCCTCACGAGTATCAAAACGGTAAATTCAAAGGAAGGAAGTGAAGGAGGTCAAAAGAAAAAGAAAAGAAAAGCAGTGAAACAAGAAGAGGAAGAATCATTGTTTGAAGTACCAGATAATTTCAAGAAATATGAAGTTGACGACCGCAAAATTTTGGTACGAATGCCTAAGAGAGAGGCCATCATAGGAGAATCATATGATAATAAAGAAAAGACCAAGAAGATTGTAGTGACCATTGAAGAGAACGAAGAGAGATGCACATATATAGGAGATGACCTAAGTGCAAGAGAAGAAATGGAGCTCATAGCTCTATTAAGGGAATATAGGGATGTGTTTGCATGGCACTATAGAGACTTGAAAGGGGTAGATCCAAGAATTTGCTCTCATACTATCCCCATGACTGCTGATGCCAAGCCCACCAAACAGAAGCCCTACACATATAATGACACCTATGCAGCCAAAATAAAAGAAGAAATTGATAGGTTGATTGAAGCTGGATTCATCTATGAGATTGAGCATACTGAATGGGTGTCCCCCATTGTAGTAGTGCCCAAGAAGAACGGAAAGTTGCGAGTGTGCATTAACCTGAAAAAAGTTAATGCCGCTACAATCAGAGATAGCTATCCGCTTCCAATCACCGAACATTTATTGGAGCGTGTTGCAGGCAAGGAAGTTTATAGCTTTCTTGATGGATTTTCAGGTTACAACCAAGTAGCCATTGCCCCAGAAGATCAACACAAGACGGCTTTTGCCACCGAATGGGGAATCTTTGCATTTCGCGTGATGCCATTTGGGCTCACCAATGCACCTGCAACATTCCAAAGGCTCATGTGTCATCTCTTCAAAGAGTTCTTACGAAAGAGCTTAGAAGTGTATGTGGATGATTTATGTGCTCATTCCCAAGAAAGAAGATTTCACATCCCTGAGCTCAGACAGATCTTCAACAAGTGTAGAGAATATCGAGTGTGTCTGAACCCAGAAAAGTGTGTGTTCATGGTGCGTCAAGGTAAAATTCTCGGTCATATTGTTTCTAAGAATGGAATCTCAACGGATGAAGATAAGGTACGAGCCATAGCGGAGCTGCCAAGGCCAAGGAATGTTAAAGAGGTACAAGCCTTTATGGGCCATTGTGGATATTACCGTAGGTTTATCCACATGTACGCGATCATAGCTAGACCCCTTTATGCCTTGTTGTCTAATTTTGAGTGGAACGACGAATGCGAGAATTCTTTCAATGAACTGAAGAAACGTTTGTGCACAGCACCAATATTGACCACTCCTGATTGGAATAAGCCATTCCATGTCCATGTGGATGCATCCAATCATGCCATAGGATGTGTGCTAGCACAACCCACAGGTGAAGGGAATTTAGATTTGCCCATAGCATATGCTAGTAGACAACTAAACCCAGCCGAAAGAAATTATACCACAACCGAGCGAGAAGGGTTAGGCATGGTATATGCTGTAAAGAAGTTTAGACACTATTTATTGGCCAACAAGTTCAAGTTCTTCACTGATCATCAAGCTTTGTTATATTTGGTCAATAAACCTTGCAATACTGGACGCTTAGTAAGATGGTTCCTCTTACTAATGGAGTATGACTTTGAAGTTGTTGTCAGGAAAGGTAGAACCCACCTTCGGGCAGATCACCTTTCTCGCATTACTTCAGGAGAGTCACCACAAGGAGTGTCTGATGAACTACCTGATGCTTATCTGTTCAATTTGGAAGTTGTTCCTAAATGGGCAAATAAGTTGGTACCAGTCCTAACCTTCGGCCCTGCAAATAAGAATGTGAAAACATCACAAGAAGAAATTGTAAAATCACAAAAATATCACATATTGGCAGGAAGCATGTACAAACAAGATACTGAGGGTGTATTAGCTTGTTGTGTCGAGGATGATGAACATAGTAGTTGGTTGCAGCAAGCTCATGAGGGATTGCTAGGAAATCACTATTCTAAACAACGAACATTGCAGAATTTGAAACGTTTAGGAGTGTATTGGCCTAGCATGGACAAAGAAATCAATGAGTGGATCAAGAATTGTCCAATGTGCAGAGAGAGACCACCAGTGGAGCATGCGACCCTTTATCAAGTATCATTAATTCCAGATTGGAGTGCTCCATTGGTAGAGTTTATGAGATCGGGAAGATTACCCAAAGAAGCCAGTCTAGCAAGAAGACGAAATATGGAGCAAGAGGCTCAAGGCTATGCCTTAGTAGGAGAGAACCTATACCGGAGAGGTAAAGATGGTTACTTAAGACTGTGCGTTCATGAATCAGACTATTTAAGGGTCTTAGAGACTGCACACAGTGGTGTTGCAGGTGGACATTTTGGTCCTGACCGAGTGATTAAGACCATTCTATTCTCAGGACTTTGGTGGCCCACTCTTCATATGGATGCACATACCTATGTGAAGAAATGTGACACATGCCAACGTGCACAATATCCAGTTAGAAAAGACGAGATGCCTTTGAGGCCAATGATGGGAGGGCGTGCATTTTCCAAGTGGGGCATAGACTTCATAGGTCCTATTAATCCCCCTGCTAGAAACTCCCATGCAGAGTATATTATTGTAGCCACAGATTACCTTACCAAGTGGGTAGAAGTCAAAGCCACAACAAAGAATGATGCTCAGACTACGGCTAAGTTCTTATTCGAGAATGTGTTCACGAGATATGGACTACCAATAGAGTTGGTGAGCGATAGAGGCACACACTTCTTGAATGAAGTCATTGAAAATCTTCTCCAAGAATTCTTGGTGATACATAAGAAATCCGCCCCCTATCATCCACAAGCCAACGGACAAGCCGAGAGTACCAATAAGATCCTCTGTAACGTATTGACAAAATTGGTAAATAATAAACGCTCTGATTGGGACAAACAACTTCATCATGCTGTTTGGGTTTATCGAGTTGCCTACAAAACGGTACTCAACGCCACCCCATTTCAGATGGTCTTCGGACAGAACGCTGTGCTACCATTAGATTTCTTAATCCCTGCCTTAAAAGTAGCACAAGAGTATGAGTGGAATGGGCATGAATTGTCCTCTAGGATCTTTGATCTCGAACGCTTGGGTGAAACGAGGCTACGAGCGGCAGCAGGCATCTACGCTGCAAAGAAGAGGCAAAAGGCATACTTTGATGCACACATCAAGGATAAGGGATTGAAAGAGGGAGATCTAGTGTTGGTATACACACTAAAACAACATGCCCGTAAGTTGGAAAAAAGAGGATATGGACCCATGATCATTAATAGAATTTCCACTAGTGGTGCAGTTCAGTTGGCCACTCTAGAAGGAGATATCTTGCCAAACTATATTAGTGGCTGTAGAGTCAAGCTATATCAAGAACCTCTTACTGAGGATATGCTAATGAGACTCAACACTGCGAAGAAGCGAAAAGAAGAAGAGTTAAGAGTGAGAGAAGAAGCACAGGTAGAGGCCAGAGAGCGTATTAGGCGAAATAAGTTAAGGCGATTAGGCCTAGAAGTCAACTCAAAAGCCCCAAAATATCACATGGATATGTGTCAAAAGTCAGACATAGCGACTTCTCAGGTCATTGACCGAAGACCCTTTGTGACCATAGAGATAGGACAAGGGAAGGGTGCAAGGACGGTGAAAGCATTGATTGACTCAGGTGCAGCAAGTAGTGCAGTTAGACTTTCCTACTGCCAAGACTTGGGGTTGAACATCAATCCCATAGAAGCTTATCTCATAGGATTGGGAGGTGTGGAAACCCCTTGTTTGGGCGAGGTGGAACTTCCCATCTACCTTCAAGATGTTCCAATGAAAGTCAAAGCGCTAGTATGTCAAGATGAGAACCTTACAGAACCACTTGTCTTGGGTCAAGATTGGATCTATGACCATGCAGTTAACTTAAACCTAAGAAGTCAAATTCTTCAAGTTTGGGTACATGAACAATGCATTACATTAGAATTAGAGAACTGCATGCTCCTAGATCATGGCACCACACACTCTCTTAGTTCTTCCAAGACTAATCATATGAAAGAAGATGTTGTATGTGTCAAAAGCTCTATGATGCAGAAGGAGTCAATCGTGGAAGACCAGGTTCGAAGGCGGGTGGATCTTTCTTCTTCTCCAAAGAATCAAGTAGCCACAGTAGTGAGTCCACCACACAAGCAAACACAACCGTTCACGACAACTGCTACATCAAATAGAAAGTCACCATTCGATAAAAAAGCAGTTCCGAGCATGAAGCAGATATGGGTACGCAAAGGAGAGCAACCACCAGCCTTGCCCCCACAAATCCCATCCATGCACACCAACAAAGCCAGAAGACGAAGGAAGCAGCTCAGACAAGCTCAATCACAAGGTATCCAACAAGTTTGGGTGCCTAAGAAGTTAGCTGCAGCTCAACAAGGGCAATTACAGATGTGGGTACCTAAGAAGCTCTTACATCCACAACAACCTATGTTCTCCCACATGCGAAAGGTCTCACCCAAGAAGCCAAAAAGAGAAGAGGGTAAGAACCACGTACAAAGACCGAAAGAAGATCAAATCAGCTCTTCAAGAAAAGTAGGAAGACGTGCAAAAAGGATATGGGTTTGGAAGCCAAAAGTACAAGCAGCCTCCATCGAACCAAAGCGCCAACCACACTGGATACCACCATTCAGAACGCATCCAAAGAGGAAGACGCATGAAGTGATCTCTACAGTGCCAAATGATGTTCTAAAATGGACTCCAATAAGGAGGATTACATCAGTTCGAGACTCAATGGATACCTCCACCAAGGTCGGCATCAACCTCCACAAATAACATCGAAAGCCTCGAACGCGCAACAACCATGTGCTCCTTGCACAACCCTGTCTTTTGCACCATTTAGGTCATGCATTTCCCAAGTATGCATTAATATAGGGCCACATTACACGGCCGTGCATAGACACACTTGAGAATCCCAGGCACAAGAGCACATTGACATATGTCAAAGATTTTTATTGATTGATACTAAAATCTGTCTTCTTGTTTTGTGATATTGTTACAAAAAAAAAAAAAAAAAAAAAAAAAAAAACGAGGAAGAACTTGTTCCCAAGTTTCGCTCATGGAACATGAAT
>CM035435.1:143189894-143192394 GCA_020310875.1 Ceratopteris richardii
AAGATTTGATAGGTTATATTACAGGTGAAGAAGAAAAGCCTCAATTCAGAGATCCTAGTGTTCCAACTAGGGAGGAATTGTCATATTTGAAGAATTGGATGAAGAGAGATGCTCAAGCTAGGAGCATTATCTATATGGCAGTCAATGACTAATTTCTACCTCACATTAGAGGTCTTGAAAGTGCAAGTGATATATGGAATGCTTTGGGGGAGCATTTCCAAAATACCACAAAGTCTAGGAAGGCATCCTTGTGGGCAGAATTTACTACATTCAAGAAGAAGGCCTCTCAATCCATCTCAGATTATGTAACCAGAATGAAGGACATTGGAGATGCATTAGGAGCTGTTGATGAAGACATTGAGGAGGATAAATTGGTAAGGCAAATCCTTAGAGGTTTGAGAGGTGATGACAAATGGAAGCCATTCATTTTGTCTACTGAATTATCACTTGATCATTTTACTCCTGACTTAAATCAGTTGCTAGGACATATGTTAACCTTTGAGCAGGATGTCAAAGGTGAAGGTGACAAGAGTACAGGTCATGCAATGTACTCAAAGGATAAGAAGAAAATTAGCAAACGGAAGCAACAAGTAAATGAAGATGAAGGCACAACTAGTCAAGCCAACTTCCTAAGAGGAAGAGGAGGTGGCAAAGGTAGAGGAAGAGGCAGGAATAACAAAGATGGAGTCAAAGCTTGCTAGATTTGTGGTAAGAAAAATCATTTAGCTAATGATTGTTGGCATAATAATCAGAGTAATGGTGGATATAATCAGAATTTTAATTCAAGAGGAAGAGGTGGCAGAAATCAAAGAGGTAATTTCAGAGGTAGAGGTAGTAGGGGTTACTTTGGAAGAAATGCAGGTAGAGGATTTCAAAGTCAACAATACAATAATACCTACTACAATTATGCTTCAGATCAGAAGGAGGATTCAACATTGATAATGAATGCAACTTGTGAAAGGCAAAGTGAAGACCAAAGAGTCTTCTATATTGATTCAGGGTGTAGCAATCACCTGAGTGGTAACATAGCATTGATGACTGATTTGGAAAATAAGGTATCTAATCATGTTGTTCAAACAGGTGACAATACAAAGCACAATGTGAAGTCAATTGGATCAGTGAAGGCTAAGGATGGTAGCACCTTATTGAGTAAGGTCTTGTATGTTCCTACAATTTCTAAGAATCTGATAAGTGTAGGACAAATTGTTGAAAAAGGTTATGAAGTTAGATTCACTAATGAACGAGTGTTTGTGGAAGACCCTAGCAATGGGTATAAACAAATTGTTTCAGGAAAAAAAGAAGGAAGGTTGTTCACATTGAAGATTCAAGGTAATGTTGGTCATGCCTTGTTCACTTATGGAGGACATAAGATCTTTGAGTTAGATCTTTGGCACAAGAGGCTTGGACACTTTAATGAAAGAGGTATCAAAGATATGATTAACAATGGTTCAGTGCTTGGATTGCCTAATGTTGCAGGTCAACATATGGCATACAGATGTGAGGCATGTCAATTAGGTAAGGCTCATAAGCAATTTTACTCCAAGCATGGTTTCATGTATTCAGAGAAGCTTGAGTTGGTACACACAGATGTGTGGGGACCATCAAAGGATTTCAATATCAATGGTTCAAGGTATTATGTGATTTATGTTGATGATGCTACCAGATGGATCACTATCTATGTGATCAAAGATAAGTCAAAAGTGTTTAATACATTTAAACACTATCATGCATATGCAGAAAGAATTGCAGGTCATAAATTGAAAAGACTAAGGTCAGATGGAGGGGGAGAGTATTTCTCTAATGAGTTCAATGATTACTTGTGGAATGTAGGTATAAAAAGGGAAATTACTTGCAGGTACTCTCCTCAACAAAATGGTGTAGCAGAGAGAAGAAATAGAGCTCTTGTTGAGTTTGCAAGATCAATGATGAAGGAGAAAAATTGCCCAAAATATTTATGGGCTGAGGCTGTAAATACAGCTACTTATTTGGTCAATAGGTTACCATGTAAAGCCTTGCAGGGTATGACTCCATATGAGGCATGGTGGGGTAAGAAACCTACCTTAGATCATTGCAAAGTATTTGGATGTTTGGCATATGCATATGTGCCATCACAATTAAGACACAAATTGGAACCTAAAGCTGAAAAATATGTATTCATTGGTTATGATGACAAGCAGATGGGTTATAGATTGTGGAGCCCATCTACAAAGCAATTCATTGTATCAAAAGATGTTACATTTGATGAGCAAGGTACTTGGTATGCAGGTACAATCAATATTAATACAGGTGATGAAGAAGTTGTGAGTCAAAAGAAGGGTAAATCAAAAGTTCACATATTTGATGAAGAGGAGATTACTGAAGTGCAGGTAGAAGTTGAAGAAATGCCAAGATTTGATCCTGAGTGTGAAGAACTAGAAACCTCAAGGAGTGGAGAACTTAGAAGGTCATCAAGACACAAGTGGCAACCTACAAGGTATAGTTATGATACTTCTTTTTTGGC
>CM035435.1:143199894-143202394 GCA_020310875.1 Ceratopteris richardii
CCTTGGGGCCTACTTCAAACCATACAAAGCTCTCTTGAGCTTACATACATGATCTGGATACCTTCCATCTCTGAATCCTTGAGGTTGCTCGATGAAAACATCATCTGAAATGTAACTATTTAAAAAAGCATTCTTCACATCTAATTGACATAATTTCTAACCTTTACATGCAGCAATAGCTATGAATGTCCTGATGGTTGTCATCTTTGCCATAGGACTATAGGTTTCATCATAATCAATACCATATGTTTGAGCAAAACCTTTCACAACAAGTCTAGCTTTATACCTAGACACACTTCCATATGCAAACCTCTTTGTCTTGTAGACCCATTTGCATCCAATGATCTTCTGACTATTTGGTTTAGGAACCAAATCCCATGTCTGATTCTCCATTAATGCATCATATTCTTCCTACATAGCTTTCTCCCAATTTTCCTTACCTTTTGCCTCTTCATATGTAGAAGGGTCTTCTTCTGCCTTTATCATGTAATCATAATCTTTGGTAGCCAAAAAAGAAGTGTCATAGCTATACCTTGTAGGTTGCCACTTGTATCTTGATGACCTTCTAAGTTCTCCACTCCTTGAGGTTTCTGGTTCTTCACACTCAGGATCAAATCTTGGCATTTCTTCAACTTCAACCTGCACTTCATTATTCTCCTCTTCATCAAATATCTGAACCTTTGGTTTACCTTTCTTTTGACTCACAACTTCTTCATCACCTGTTTGTTTTGTGGATGGACTCCACAACCTATATCCCATCTGCTTATCATCATAACCAATGAATACATATTTTTTAGCTTTAGGTTCTAACTTGTGTCTTAATTGTGATGGCATATATACATATGCCAAACACCCAAATACTTTGCAATGATCTAGAGTAGGTCTCTTACCCCACCATCCCTCATATGGTGTCATACCCTGCAAAGCTTTACATGGTACCCTATTGACCAAATAAGTAGTTGTATTTACATCCTCAGCCCACAAATAATTTGGGCAATTTTTCTCCTTCATCATTGACCTTGCAAACTCAATAAGAGTTCTATTTCTTCTCTCTGCTACACCATTTTGTTGAGGAGAGTACTTGCAAGTGATTTCCCTTTTTATATCTGCATTCCACAAGTAATCACTGAACTCATTAGAGAAATACTCTCCCCCTCTATCTGACCTTAGTCTCTTCAATTTATGGCCTGTAATTCTTTCTGCATACACATGATAGTGTTTGAATGTATTGAATACCTATGACTTATCTTTGATCACATAGATAGTGATCCATCTGGTAGCATCATCAACATAAATCACATAGTACCTTGAACCATTGATACTGAAATCCTTTGATGGTCCCCACACATCTATGTGTACCAACTCAAGCTTCTCTGAATATATAAAACCATGCTTGGAATAAGATTGCTTATGAGCCTTACCTAACTGACATGCCTCACATTTGTATGTCATATGTTGACCTGCAACATTAGGCAATCCAAGCACTGAACCATTGTTAATCATATCTTTGATACCTCTTTCATTGAAGTTTCCAAGCCTCTTGTGCCAAAGATCTAACTCAGAGATCTTATGTCCTCCATAAGTGAACAAGGCATGACCAACATTACCTTGAATCTTCAATGTGAACAACCTTCCTTCTTTCTTCCCTGAAACAATTTGTTTATACCCATTGCTAGGGTCTTCCACAAACACTCCTTCATTAGTGAATCTAACTTCATAACCTTTTTCAACAATTTGTCCTACACTTATCAGATTCTTAGGAGTTGTAGGAACATACAAGACCTTACTCAAGAGAGTACTTCCATCCTTGGCCTTCACTGATCCAATTGACTTCACATTGTGCTTTGTATTGTCACCTGTTTGAACAACATGATTAGATACCTTATTTTCCAAATCAGTCATCAATGCTATGTTACCGCTCAGGTGATTGCTACACCCTGAGTCAATATAGAAAACTCTTTGGTCTTCACTTTGCCTTTCACAAGTTGCATTCATTATCAATGTTGAATCCTCCTTCTGATCTGAAGCATAATTGTAGTAGGTATTATTGTATTGTAGACTTTGGAATCCTCTACCTGCATTTCTTCCAAAGTAACCCCTACTACCTCTTCCTCTGAAGTTACCTCTTTGATTTCTGCCACCTCTTCCTCTTGAATTAAAGTTCTTATTATATCCACCATTACTCTGATTATTATGCCAACAATCATTAGCTAAGTGATTTGTCTTACCACAAATCTAGCAAGCTTTGACTCCATCTTTATTACTCCTGCCTCTTCCTCTACCTTTGCCACCTCCTCTTCCTCTTAGGAAGTTGGCTTGACTAGTTGTGCCTTCATCTTCATTTGCTTGTTGCTTCCCTTTACTATTTTTCTTCTTATCCTTTAAGTACATTGCATGACCTATACTCTTGTCACCTTCACCTTTGACATCCTGCTCAAAGGTTAACATATGTCCTAGCAACTGATTTAAGTCACGAGTAAAATGATCAAGTGATAATTCA
>CM035435.1:143207394-143222206 GCA_020310875.1 Ceratopteris richardii
ACTTTGAGGCATTTACATAAGCACTAAAAATGTCTGAGAGCTTCAATGCAACTCACAACTTTGTCGATCTATGTCTACACCCTCATCATCTGATGCACTTGATTCAGTCTCATACTGTTGAGAGCTCTCTTCTTCTTCTTCTATATCCACAAGAGCTCTATCTTCATCCACGTACATACCAAATTCTGCAGGATCATGCACAACTCTTCTTGTTTTCCTATGATTTCCTGTACCACATACATCTGGAAGCTTTTGTTTTATCATGTTGATGGTTGCTTTCCTCAAGTGACCAGTTTTTGTCAAGGAAAAATCATAAACAAGAATATCTACATCATCCATTTTAAGAGTGGATGTGCTTCGAATATTCTTTTTCCTTTTTGAACCTGTTCGTTTAGCATCACACACCATTTCTAAGTTATATTTACCTGTGAATGCATTACTACTTTTAGTGTAATACCAATGCACCACCAAAGCCTCTATTCTTCTCTGATCAATATCTTTAGTTATCTCTAAAACCTTTGCAATCCAAAATGGTCTGGTAGCCTCATCACCATCAGCAAGTACTGCAATAAGCGTTCCAACATTTATCTCTATTAAATTTCCTTGCCATCTTGCTTCTGCCTGTTTTGTCATCCTTGGGCCTACATAAATATTTCTTTCTGGTGGATGTATAAAACTTTGAAGTGCATCTGCATTACATGCTTGGGCCACATTCACGGATCTTTGTGTACAAAAATCCCATGTGAATGGAACATCAACTGGCCAGTGACCTGCAATTGTATACTGTATAATCTCTTCTTGATGATTGAAAAAGTCCTCCCACCAAGATACATCTTGATCTCCAGCATATTTTTTTGCACGCTCAATATGTCTCTTCTTTTCAATGAGTGCATGCATCCAGCTTTTACTTTGATCAACCACACTTCCACATCTTTCTGTATTGTTTTTATCTTCATATGGTGATTGTTCTGCACCATACACTGTTACAGTAGACAAATTAGGCACCTGCAATAAGAATCTGCATCCCTCTGTAGGCTCCCACCCAAGAGAAGATGAATATTGCTTTGCAAATAAAAGGGTTATTTCATCAACCCTCCTCATCAAGAATACATGGTTGAAACTAATATTGTGCAATGGAGCCAAAACCTTAGCACTGTTATCAAGGCCCATTGAGCAAAAGTGCTTAAAGTCATAAATTTGTGTGAGGTGTTGAACTTCTGGTTTTGGAGTATATGCTTCTGAAATCAGCTCAGATAAAATCGGAAGAGTAAAAGCATTGTTACGTGCCAACTTCTTAGAGAAAGTACTGAACATTTGATCAATGTGATCATGAGTGTGGCCAACCAGAAGAAAATTTACCTTAACCTTCTGAAATACCTGTTTTTCAACAAGCATGCTTAAATATCCAAAGACTGTAGAATTTTTATTCTCTCTTGGAGTATTATCTAGTTGCAAATATAGAGTTGGTGGCAAAAGACCCTTCCATGATTGCAAAACACGATGAATGACAGTAACTGTAAGGTTTGGATCATTATGCACATTCGGATATGTGAAGAAAACCTTGGACATTACAGTTCCATTGTATACCAAAGCGCCAACCAAATGCATTTGCACAAGGACTTCATCTCCAATGTCCTTAGGGATGCGATAAAAATGTGGCAAACAAGTTTTTTTTTGATCCATACCATCGATCAACAAACACATATAACGCTCCGGATTTCTGAGTGCCTTACTTCGATGATGAATTGCTTTCTTTCTCTCTAATGCTTGACTGTCACGATGGTTGTTAAGAAGGTTTTTAAAATTATGCTTTTCCTGTGGTGTTGTAGCCCCTTTTGCCATGTTTTTCAAAGTGGCACAAACTGAACATTCACCCATTCTAACTTTACGAGGAATAGAAACATTGTTAAACTCCTCCTTCCATAATCGAGTAAAGTGACGATACAACACATACTTCTCATTTCTATTTTCCATGTCTTCTCTATATATTTGAAATACCTCTCGACGAGTAAAGTTATCTGACAAGTGCAACCTTCCAGTTGTAGGCATAACTTCACAATGCAAGCTAAAATAGTTCATCATCCAATTCATTGCATGACGTCCAACAGATCCTTTGGTCCCACCATGGAACGTATCCAAAATGAGATCCCCATTCAAAAACCCTTGTTGAACCCTATGTATTCTAAAATTTCCTACACCCATTGCAATTTTAAATGCAGCCCTACAACATGGCATCCCTTGAGTAAAGAAATATCCAAAACCAACACGCGTTACTGACATGTTATCCTCAATCATTTGCATGCAAGAAACAAGGTATATATCTTGCCTTTCACTATCTAAATGGAGGAATTTTTCTCTTATGTGCTTTAGTTTCTTCATCCCTAAATTATACAAGCATTTCAAACCACAACAATGCTTCACAATATCCAATGCAATCTGTCTATCTGAAGTAAGAAATTTAAATCTTTTTCGACTTACTTCACGAGACCTTCTTTTAAATCGTAGATTGAGCTTGCTGTGCTTTTTCGTTGCTCCACATGCACTTGAGTCAGAAGGGAGATCAATGGTTGGATCAGATGGGAGATCAAGAGGTGCATTTGTATGAGCAGCATTGCACTGTGAATTGGATAACTTAAATGACTCAACAGAAAACATGGAATCATCAGCACGTTCTAAATCATAGGGATCATCACTTCTCTGGAAAGGCTCAACTGAGAACAATGAATCAATATGAGCAGAGGAAGCTGATGCCCAAGCATCCACTGAAAAGATTGAGCTCATCTTCACTGAGTTCACAGAAGACTGAAGATGAATGACCTTTTTAAATAAGTAGAAATCCGAGATCAAGTGAAGATATCACATCAAATGTCACATCAAGAAGATAAAAAATCAAAAGCTTATTAAAGTACATTAAATAACATAAAACATCAAATTACATCAAATCACTTAATTACTCAAATATACACTAATAAGGGAACCAAAGATTTGATTCACTTTTGATTCAAATGAGAAACACAGTTGATTTCTAACTTCATATGAGTCATTCAGTCTAAGCATTGTGAATGAATCAAAATATATCAAAGTTGTGTTCCAATAGGAATATATAATAAAATTGTTTGGATGAAATTTTACAAGAAGAAATTTTACAACTGGAATATATCCAAGTTGAGTTCCAAATGGAATATGCTATGCCATTGAACACTATACAAGAAGAAATTATACATTTGGTTAAGATTTCAAGGATTAGGTTTTATTGTGGTCTTGGCTAGATATCAAAGAGGTAGATGAAAGTATATTGAAAAAGAATTATGTGTAAAAGAGGCACATAGAAAGTATATTCATACATTGATTTTCCATTTCAACAATGTGTTACAAGATAAATGTGAATATGAACTAAAGTGTGGAGGATAACACTATAAAGATGTCATTAATCTCACAACTTAGACCTAATTTTCTTCCAAGCAACAGACTCTAAGAAAAAACATCTACATGAGATTAGAAATCCTCATGTACATACCATACTGTTGCCATTGAAGTTTAATTTCCATGCAAATGTATATAAATAGTTGCAAGGTTCTGTACTAGAATGTTTATTCATAGTGATTTTCCATTTCAACAGTGAGTTACAAGATAAATGTGAATATGAACTAAAGTGTGGAGGGTAATACTATGAAGATGTCATTAGTCTCCCACATTTAACACAACTTTGACTTGATTTTCTCCCAAGAAAGAGATTCTTAGAAACAAATCTCTAAATGAGTTGAGACATCCTCATGGACATACCATACTCTTGCCATTGAAATGTAATTTCTATGCAAATGTATATAAATAGTTGTAAGAGTCTATGAATATTTCATTAAAGTGGCTTTGAAACAGCCTATTTGTGTGGGTGCTATTCCCTGGTTAGATAAGTTGACAGATTTAGTTAGCAAGTGGACTCATTCAGTTAGATCCAGTTAGTTTCTGGTTCAAGTTACCCAATTGCCTATCAATACCAGAGGAGGAGATCATTCGCATTTTCAAAATCCACGAGCAAGAGAGAGCAGCAGAGCACAGACAGCCATGGAGCACAGAGGTCAGCATACCAGCAAGCCAAGCCTGATGGAGAAGAAGAATGTTGGCAAAAGTACCAAGAGGTAGACAAAATCATAACTAAAAAAAAGATTCCAAAAAGATTCCCTCTGTATGTCTGTGTAAATTTCTCATTTCTAGGTCTCTATTTTTCTTGCCTCTCTAAATATGGATCCAAAGCATGTACAGGTCGATGCCTGGCATCGACTTTAAGGTGTAAGTCGATGCCAGGCATCGACTTGTGGGTGCAAGTCGATGCCTGGCATCGACTTGCAGCCCCAAGTCGATGCCAGGCATCGACTTGGTCCCAAAAAACGATGCCAAGCATCGACTTGCCAGCATCATCATGCACTGAAAAGTCGATGCCAGGCATCGACTTTTGTGTGCAAAATCGATGCTTGGCATCGGCTTTTGGGCCCAAATCGATGCTTGGCATCGACTTTTGTGCCCAAGTCGATGCCAGGCATCGACTTTGTGTTCAAGTCGATGCCAGGCATCGACTTGAGGGTAAAAGTCGATGCCAGGCATCGACTTGGCCCAAAAGTCGATGCCAGGCATCGACTTGGGCCCAAAAATGGATGCCATTCATCGACTCTTGCACCCCCAACTCGATGCCTCGCATCGACTTTCACCCTCAAGTCGATGCCTGGCATCGACTTGCACACAAAGTCGATGCCTGGCATCGACATGCACTTAAATATCGATGCCTGGCATCGACCTGAAGCTCAAAATCCATGCCTTGCATGGACATGGGCTGATATTTCTTATTGCTTGATATTTCCAATTGCTTTCAGGGATGCGGAGTACAAGGATGAAAGGCCCATTAAGAAGCTCAGAGTCACCATGGGCTCTGCTGACCAGCAACGTGACAAAGGCAGTGGTCACCAAGCAAAGGCAAAGAAAATTATTGCACCATTATCCTCTGAGAAGGCCAGCAACCCACTAGGAATATCCTCAGGTGGACAGAGTAGCATTAAAATTCCTGTGGAGGATCCAAATATGAAGGAAAGGTCGAGGGAGACAGAGGTCATGAAGACAGATCGTCCACTTCGGGACATGACAAATCTCGAATGGTGCCTTCAGTACGTGGAAGAGAAGAATGCAGTCCTCCTTGTGTTCGCAGGGGCCTATGGCAGAGGAAAGATCACGACAACACAAGGTTTTCAGTATGGCCTTGTTTACAAATTGGATTATGAAGATGAAGATTCTGATAACCTGCTTTTCTTGGTGGAGACATCCAAGGGATTAAGAAATGTCATATGCAAGATGGAATTCTTGTGCCCAGAGTGCTGTGTTCCAGAGGAGCTAGCTCAGATATGCAGAGACTCAGTGAATTTCATCAAGGACCTGATGCCATGGATACAGGGCAATATCATGCCAACACAGCACAAGAAGACGACCCCTGTAAAGGCAAGGGGTAAGCAGAGTGTGCAGAAGAAGCCCCAAAAGAAAAAGAAAATAATTGCAGAAGAGGACTTTTCTGACTCAAGCTCTAGCTCTGGGGACATTATTGTTGCACCTGGTGGAGAGCTTGCATCTGGTGTGCTTGGCACTGAGCAGAATAAGATGAGGGAGGACATAGCTAGAAGAAAAATTGTGAAGAAGGGGCAGTTGTTCCACCTGCCTATTAATATTATCCACAGGCCACCAGTGGATCCAGTCACAGGGAGGAGGCCCCTTGAGATCAGGGAGCCACATAATTTGCATGTCCAAAATCTTAAGAAGAAAATGAAAATTAATCCTCATGCTACTGTTGTGCCATTCCTTGTAATGGTGGATCCGCATGAGTGCAGCTGTGTGGAGGATTTCAATGAGAATTTGTTTGAGGAGTACACTTATTATGTGATTGGAGGTTCACACTCTGCAGAGGCTCGTAGACAGTTAGTGAAGGAGCACCCTACTACATTTTTCTTTAGGTATGCAGAGTGTAAGATATATGCTGGTCTTACAACTGAGGAAGCCAAGCTTCTTGCTTGGGATCACAACAACGATAATGAATACAGGCAGAAAATGTCCTCCATAGAGAGAATTCGGTTCTTCCACCATGAATACGAAGATTGTCTTGTGAAGGAAGCTGGGAGAATACATCCCAATCTACGAAAGCAATGCCTTATTGAGGTTGGAATTGCATTGGATGAGAATAGAAAGTCAGATGCTTTGAGGAAATATGACCCATGGTTTCAACTGGCATTCAGATCAGGTGAGATCTGGGATCTTCAGGATAGAATCTTCACAATGTGGGAGCACAAGGAGGTCAAGGGCCAGAAGCAACGAAAGTCGAGGCCAGACCCACAAATTGATCTGAGGGGAAAGGGAAGGAAAGTTGACCTTTCAATTGAGGAGGCTCCTGAGGACATGAAGCTGACCCCATGGAGGGCCCTTCAAGGAATCAAGGATGATACATTGATCATATCAACTTTGTCAAGGGTAATCTCGAAGGAGTTGAGCCTCGAGGAGATGGTGACTGAGCTCAATAAGTATGTATGTTATTCTCAGATCCTTTTTCCCTCCTCCCATGCTTCTTGTCCAACCTAGTCTCTTTTATATTTATGTGTCTGTAGTCATAAAGTGTACATGAAGATTCAGGAGGTGATGATGAAGAGGCTGGGTTGCTTTTCTTGGACAGAGGTCCAAGCAGACTATCCAACCACATCATCCTACAAAGCCTTATCAGAATATTTCATCCTGTTTCGTGATTGGGTAGATTCTCTTATCAGAATATTTCATACTAAACAATTTGATGCATTGCATAGCATCAACATGGGGGCATAAGTCGATGCCTGGCATCGACTTGGGGGCATAAGTCGATGCCTGGCATCGACTTGCAGCATAAGTCGATGCCTGGCATCGACTTGGGGGCATAAGTCGATGCCTGGCATCGACTTGCAGCATAAGTCGATGCCTGGCATCGACCTGCAACAAAAGTCGATGCCTGGCATCGACCTCGTGGCAAAAGTCGATGCCAGGCATCGACTTAGGTCCCTAGGTTGATGCCAAGCATCGATTTTTAGTAGAAGGTCGATGCCTAGCATCTACCCCAACAAGAAATCGATGCCATACATCCGTTCTTTATGTTCTGTTTGCTGTACTGAAGAGCTCTTCTAATTGTTTTTCCAATTTGTTCTGCAGAAACCAAGGAAAAGTAAGTCTACAGAGGTACTAGATGATTGCCCCCCTGCATTCCTTGCTCACATTCAAAGAGCAAGGCATGAGAAATCTAGACTGAAAGCGAAGGAGATGGATTTTGATGATGAACCCGATCTTAAATGTTTCTCCAATCCCCTAGACCCCCTTAGGCCTATATATTACAATGTGTTCTGTAGTGATGTAAATAATATTTGTTCTGTTGTGCCTAGAAAACATTTCTCCCTTCTCATAGCGGACATACCCTATGGATTTAGGATGTTAGGATCAGTTAATGATGATGAACCCTTCAAACACCCTCAGATTCGGAAGATGGTCACTGATTTTGCAGAGTTGACTATGTCTCCTCTTTGGAGGATAGTAATTTTCCATAGCAGAGACCAGTCTTTCTCTGTTTCAACTGCTCTGAAGGCTAGATGTCATGCTGTGGAGTGCCTAACTTGGTAAGTAATCTTCTTTCTATCTCCATGGCTTTCATGATGCCCTATGTGACTCATAGTTCTTTTTTGCAGGGTGAAGACAAACGTAAATCACACTCCTTTGCATCGGTTTGTGAGTGCCACTGAATGCATTACAGTGGGCTATTATGATGAAGTAAGCAAAAGGAGAGTCAGGGAGCATTGCAATGAGAATGGGATCTCAAATGTGCTCATGTTCCCAGCCGTTACCAAGAAACTTCGTCATGTAGCTGGGGACATGACATTGGTTAACCCTTATCAGAAGCCACAAAAAACTCATAATGAGATTGCTTCAGCTATTTTCCAATGATGATGACTGGGTCCTAGACCTTTTTTTCGGGCACAGGTAATTTCAATTTTCACAATTTTCATTAGTCATTGTGATTGAAGCCTCTAATAGGTTTTTCTGCTGTTTCAGGAACGACTCTCGCTTGCTCCTTAAAGATGTTCAGGCACTGCATAGCTGTGGAGAAGGATGATGCTCAAGTGAGCTTCATTAGAATGAGAATCAATGGGCTGAATGAATGCCCAGATGAAGACCAAGAGGTTGGAAGGAAGCACATTGCAGATACGGAGAGATTCCAAGCAGCTTCAAGGGAGCCTGTTCCCCCACTTGCAGATGAACCTGGGGACATGGCTGACCTTGAAGAGCCAATCTTGGAGCAAGAGAGGCAAGATAGGTGTTCTAATGTGCCAGAGGATACCAATACCCTTTGTTGGAGCAAACCAATCACAAATTGGTGATTATACAGATCTTGGAGAATGCTTATGGTCAGAATGAAGCAAAGGAAGATATTTGCAAAATGAAGAAGAATTCAGGATGTTGTCTTATACACATATGTACATATAAGTGAAGAATCTTGTAAGCTACCATAGTGAAAATCTTTAGGATGATAAGGAGTAGAGTCATAGACGCGAGATGAGTCCAAAGTCGTGTATATATAAGATAATTATGACAAGAAATGTATGAGAGAAAGTAATAGAGTCATTTTGTAGATGATAATTTTGAGGAGGATGTGTAGAGAGTTTTTTTCACAGAAAATAGCGACGGGTTTTTCTCTGAGTGCTCTCTGTCTGATCATGTGGATCAGAAATCCTTTTGTACACATCTAATTGAGAAGCTAATGAAGCTATGTCTAGAGTTTCAGAATCTAATTCCTCTCCTACTGTGAGAATGATTATTAGGAACATTCATATGTAGAATGTGAGAACTGAAGCCTGAAAGTAGCGCACTTTTCCGTCTCAGTATTTGATCAAATCTGAGTGTATACTGTAAAGTTTTTGATGAGTGAGCACTTAAAATTTAAGTTAGAAGATAAGGAAGCTATGGCTAAAAGCATTTAGCAAAACGGGTTCTAGATTGGGAGAAATCAAGTTAAGAAGTTAGCTATGTCAAAGGCGCAACTTCTGAGAGTCATTTCTGACATGTATTTGATCTTAATGATCAAATTAAACTTTTGGTGATTAGTTTTGAGAACTAATGGCTAGTATGATTGCGCAAAGGTATTGCTAATACTTGTGCATCATTTACTTGAAGAAATTTAAAGATTTGTTGCAGGAAAAGAAATTGATATCTGAAGCAGACTTTCTGAAGTTGATACTTCTTCACTCAGAGAAGTGTTGTTTGAAGTTTTGGTAAAAAAGGAACATTGTTTTGTGTAAAGTTTGGTTTATAGCTGACATAGAAGTGTTCTTAAGTCAGTGTAGATCAAACCTTTGGAGATTAAAAGGTCTCCATCAGTGGTATCAGAGCTAAAGGTGAAGTACAAGAGAAGAAAAGATAATCGAAGTTCCAACTGGTGCAGATATTGAAGATCTTCCAAATCAAAGGAGGATAAGGACAAATTATTGAAGATAACTTGCAGAAGTTCATAGTACAAGTTCGAAAGAATCAAGAAGGACAAAGAATATATCAAAGGTACACTTTCTCTTCATAACCATAGTAATTGCAGATACAGGAAGTCAAGGATGGGAGAAAGCTTGCAGATTGATAAGCTAGATAGGGAGAACTATCCAGCATGGTCCATGAGGATGGAAGCACACCTCATGAGCAAAGACCTTATAGCATTTATTACAGGAGATGAAGAAAACCAGAGTTTGCAGATCAAGTATTCCTACTAGGGAAGAACTTGCAATGTTGAAGACTTGGATGAGAAAGGATGCTCAAGCAAGGAGTATCATCTACATGTCTGTAAATGATTACCTTTTACCTCACATTAGAGGTTTGGAAAGTGCCACAGATGTTTGGAATGCCTTGGAAGAGCATTTCCAAAATACAACTAAGTCACGGAAGTCCTCACTATGGGCTGAGTTCCACAACCTTCAAGAAGAAGAGTTCACAATCAATTTCAGATTATGTGGCAAGGATGAAAGATATTGCAGATAGCTTGGGAGCAGTGGATGAAGATATGAAGAAGAAAAGTTGGTAAGACAAATACTTACAGGTTTGAGAGGAGATGAGAAGTGGAAGCCTTTTATCTTGTCTATAGAGTTGTCACTTGATCACTTTACTCCTGATCTTAATCAATTGCTAGGACACATGCTAACCTTTGAGCAGGATCTTAAAGGAGACAATGATAGAAGTACAAGTCAAGCTATGTACTCCAAAGACAAGAAAAAGAATGGCAAAGGAAAGCAATCAAATGAGGATGAAGGGAATTCAAATCAAGCCAACTTCACAAAAGGGAAGACAAATTTCAGAGGTAAAGGAAGAGGAGGTAAGAACAAAGATAATGCTAAAGCTTGTTGGATTTGTGGCAGAACAAATCATTTGGCAAATGATTGTTGGTATAACAATCAAAGTGGAGGATACAACAATCAGAATTATAGTCAAAAGAGGTAGAGGAGGCAGAAACCAAAGAGGCAATTTCAGAGGAAGAGGTGGTAGGACATCATATGGTAGAGGAGGTGGAAGAAACTTCCAATCTCAGTCCTACAACAATAATTATTACAATTATGCAACAGATCAGAAGGATGACATGACTCTTATCTTGAATGCAACTCATGAATCAATGGGAGAAGATCAAAGAGTGTTTTATATTGACTCAGGGTGTAGCAACCATCTGAGTGGGAATCTATCCTTGATGACTGATATGGAAGCAAGGGTGAATGGACATACAGTTCAAACAGGTGACAATACCAAACATAAAGTGGAGAGTATTGGATCAGTGAAGACAAAGAATGGAAGTACACTTCTGAGCAAGGTACTTTATGTCCCTACTATTCCTAAAAATTTGATAAGTGTAGGGCAAATTGTGGAGAAAGGATATGAGGTAAGATTCACAAATGATGGTGTCTATGTACAAGATCCAAATCAGGGATATAGAACCATAATTGCAGGTAAAAGGAAGGAAGATTGTTCACTCTCAAAGTTCAAGGTAATGTGGGACATGCATTGTTTACCTATGGAGGTCAAAAGGTGTCTGAACTAGACCTATGGCATAAAAGGCTAGGTCATTTCAATGAGAGAGCTATAAAGGAGATGTCAAAGAATCAGGTGGTGCTTGGATTGCCAAACATTGAAGGGCAACATATGGTGTACAAGTGTGAAGCTTGTCAATTAGGTAAAGCACATAAAAGTTCTTATAACAAATCAGGGTACAAGTATTCAAGTATGCTTGAATTGGTTCATACAGATGTATGGGTCCCTCAAGGGACTATAGCATAAATGGATCCAGATATTATGTGTTGTTTGTTGATGATGCAACTAGGTGGATTACGTTTGTATGTAATCAAGGACAAATCAGAAGTCTTCAAGACATTCAAACATTTCCATGCTTATGCAGAAAGGATCACAGGACAAAAGCTAAAGAGGTTAAGATCAGATGGAGGGGGAGAGTATTTCTCAAAAGAATTTGATGATTATTTGTGGAATGCAGGTATCAAAAGAGAAGTGACTTGCAGGTACTCCCCTCAACCAAAATGGAGTAGCAGAAAGGAGGAATAGGACTCTTGTAGAGTTTGCAAGAGCCATGATGAAGGAAAAGAATTGTCCAAATTACTTATGGGCAGAAGCCATTAACACTGCAACATATCTTGTGAATAGGTTGCCTTGCAAAGCTTTGGATGGAGGAACCCCTTATGAAGCATGGTGGGGTAAGAAGCCTAGTCTTGATCATTGCAAAGTATTTGGATGTATTTCATATGCTTATGTTCCTTCACAATTAAGACATAAGCTAGAACCAAAAGCAGAGAAGTATGTGTTTATTGGATATGATGATAGACAGATGGGTTACAGGTTGTGGAGTCCATCCACAAAGCAATTTCTTGTTACTAAAGATGTAACATTTGATGAGCAAAACATGTGGTATACAGGATCACCAAATGAGTATGCAGGTGTTGAAGAAATACAAAGGAAAGGAAAGGCAAAGGTAAAAGTTTGTGAAGAAGTTGTTGATGAAGTTGACTCTAGATGTAGAGTGCAGGATCATGTAGAAGAAGGGCCAAGATTTGATCCAGAATCAAATGAGGCTGAAACTTCAAGAAGTGCAGAAATCAGGAGATCTACAAGAGAAGGAAAGAGCCTATAAGGATAGTTATGATACATCTTTCCTAACAACAAAGATTATGCCTACATTGTGAAAACAGAAGAAGATCCAACCACTTATGAAGAAGCCAAAGGTAAACAGAATTGGGAGAAGGCAATGCAAGAAGAGTATGATGCTTTACTTGAAAATGAAACTTGGGAACTAGTACCAAGACCAAAGAATCAGAAAGTTATTGGATGCAAGTGGGTATATAAAACAAAGAGGTTTGCAGATGGTAAGGTGTCTAGATATAAGGCTAGACTAGTGGTTAAAGGTTATGCCCAAACTTATGGGGTAGATTATGATGAAACCTTTAGTCCTGTTGCTAAGATGTCTACAATTAGGGACATTGATTGCTATTGCTACTTGCAAGGGATGGAAATTATCACAATTGGATGTGAAGAATGCATTTCTTAATGGTTACATTGCAGAATGAAGTATATATGGAGCAACCAGAAGGCTTCATGGAATCAATTGGATCAGATTATGTGTGTAAGCTCAAGAGAGCTTTGTATGGGTTGAAGCAAGCCCCAAGAGCTTGGAATTACAGATTGGTCAAGTTCTTGAATGAATGTGGGTTTTCAAGCATCAAAGGCAGATAGTAGCTTTGCTAGTGAAGGCAAGTGAAAATGGATACATTTACATGTGCATTTATGTTGATGATATTATTGTTACTAGGAACAGATGCTCAAGGAATCAATGAACTCAAGAAGCAAATAGAGAAGGAGTTTAAGATAAGTGACTTGGGAAACTTATCTTATTTTCTAGGAATGCAGATTGTGTATACTCAACATGGAGTATATGTTTCACAAGAGAGATACTTGAAGAATCTTCTAGTCAAGTTTAACATGGAAGATTGCAGGACCTCAATCACACCATTGGAGGTAAATCATAAATTAAGCAGGTATGGAGGTGAAGAGTTCAATGACATGAAGAAATATCAGAGTTTGGTAGGTAGTTTGATTTATGCTACCTTGACAAGGCCAGATCTATCATATGCAGTAGGTGTGTTGTCACAATTTATGCATTGTCCAAAGAGGACTCATTGGATTGCAGCCCAAAGGGTACTCAGATATATCAAAGGAACCCTAAGTGAAGGTTTGTACTATGGTTTCACTTCTGACACAAGAATCAAAGTGTTTAGTGATGCAGATTGGGCAGGTGACTCAGATGATAGAAGGTCTACCCATGGATATCTATGTTATGTTGGAGACAAGTTAGTGTCTTGGTGTTCAAAGAAGCAACATACAGTTGCTTTATCATCCACAGAAGCTGAGTATAAGGGAATGGTAGAAGCTGCAAAAGAAGTCATATGGTTTGAAAACCTTGATGAAGAGTTTTGAGTTTGATCATAGTACTCCAATAATTTTTGGAGACAATATGAGTTCTTTGTATTTGGCAGCTAATCCTGTTTTTCATGCCAGGACTAAGCATATAGAGATTCAGTATCATTTCTTGAGGGAAAAGGTACTTGATAAAGAGATTGAAGTGATGTACACTCCAACAAAAGAACAAGTGGCAGATATGATGACAAAGAGCTTGGATGGATCTAAGCTACAGAGATTCAAGGAGATGGCAGGAGTGAAGAAGAATGGAATAATCACAATTAGTGATTGAGGGGAGCTGTTGGAGCAAACCAATCACAAATTGGTGATTATACAGATCTTGGAGAATGCTTATGGTCAGAATGAAGCAAAGGAAGATATTTGCAAAATGAAGAAGAATTCAGGATGTTGTCTTATACACATATGTACATATAAGTGAAGAATCTTGTAAGCTACCATAGTTGAAAATCTTTAGGATGATAAGGAGTAGAGTCATAGACGCGAGATGAGTCCAAAGTCGTGTATATATAAGATAATTATGACAAGAAATGTATGAGAGAAAGTATAGAGTCATTTTGTAGATGATAATTTTGAGGAGGATGTGTAGAGAGTTTTTTCACAGAAAATAGCGACGGGTTTTTCTCTGAGTGCTCTCTGTCTGATCATGTGGATCAGAAATCCTTTTGTACACATCTAATTGAGAAGCTAATGAAGCTATGTCTAGAGTTTCAGAATCTAATTCCTCTCCTACTGTGAGAATGATTATTAGGAACATTCATATGTAGAATGTGAGAACTGAAGCCTGAAAGTAGCGCACTTTTCCGTCTCAGTATTTTGATCAGATCTGAGTGTATACTGTAAAGTTTTTGATGAGTGAGCACTTAAAATTTAAGTTAGAAGATAAGGAAGCTATGGCTAAAAGCATTTAGCAAAACGGGTTCTAGATTGGGAGAAATCAAGTTAAGAAGTTAGCTATGTCAAAGGCGCAACTTCTGAGAGTCATTTTCTGACATGTATTTGATCTAATGATCAAATTAAACTTTTGGTGATTAGTTTTGAGAACTAATGGCTAGTATGATTGCGCAAAGGTATTGCTAATACTTGTGCATCATTTACTTGAAGAAATTTAAGATTTGTGCAGGAAAAGAAATTGATATCTGAAGCAGACTTTCTGAAGTTGATACTTCTTCACTCAGAGAAGTGTTGTTTGAAGTTTTGGTAAAAAAGGAACATTGTTTGTGTAAAGTTTGGTTTATAGCTGACATAGAAGTGTTCTTAATCAGTAGAT
>CM035435.1:143232206-143237206 GCA_020310875.1 Ceratopteris richardii
TAGATAGATAGGTAGATAGATAGATAGATAGATAGATAGATAGATAGATAGATAGATAGATAGATAGATAGATAGATAGATAGATAGATAGATAGATAGATAGATAGATAGATAGATAGATAGATAGATAGATAGATAGATAGATAGATAGATAGATAGATAGATAGATAGATAGATAGATAGATAGAGAGATAGATAGATAGATTGATTGATAGATGTTGATGTATAAAACACCACAAGAAATGAATTAATGTGACACTAGAACACCTCTATGGTCACCATTAACTCATTGCCACTCCAAACTTTGAGAAATGATAGCCTAAAGTGAGAACTTTGCTTCTACAGAAATTCCTAGTCACTGAAATGACATACCTTCAGTATTTTGCTAATTTCTCCTAGCTCAAGTATTATTTCTCCATGAAACTTTATAGGCTGAAACTAGAAGAGTAGAGCTTTCCAACAAGCTATCATATGCATCAAACGGAGCTCTAGAACTCAAGTTATGGCCCTCACAAGATGACCCTGTATGACCTTCCAAAACTGGAAATCTTGCCTGTTTTAGTATTCCTGATGTCCAAAAATAAAAAATTCGATGCGTGGCATCGAATTTCAGTCCAAGTCGATGCCGGGCATCGACTTTGAGCTTTTTTAGGCCCTTTTTCTGCACCAGAAATACTCTCTTTTACACACACATGAAGAAGACCACTTGTATGCTAGAAGTCGATGCCAGGCATCGACTTTATGCTCAAACTCGATGCCAGGCATCGAGTTGCTCCACAAACTTCATATTTTAAAAGATTCAACAACAGTTAACACACAGAGAATGAAAAAATGACTTTTGAGCCAAGATTCGATGCCAGGCATCGAATTGCTCAGAAAACTTGAACTTTTGAATTCATCACACAGTAGGTAATCATGGAGATGATGGAGAGAGGCTCATACACAGAACTTTACTCAGTTCTTCTCATAACTATAAAAACTCAGAAGTTTTTACAGTTGCTTTCTCACTCAGAGAAGCATGACTATACACAGTCGTATAAAATGAACTTCTTCTTCTACTTCTTCTCTCTATTCTCTCTCTCTCCTTTTCTCTTCTCTCAGCGTCAGTTAATACTAACTAACTTATATAGATTTTCTCATTCCCGTGATTTTTAAAAAACTTCTAGAACTAAAGTGAACTAACTTTACAAGTATGATACACTTGTGAATTTGTCCCTTCACATAGGCATGGGGTTTTCTTCCTAAGATTTGACCTTCAAATATATGTCTAATTAGTGATTGTTTCTCCAACAGCTCCCCCTCAATCACTAATTGACATTCCCTGTTTCTTCATATCTTCTTCTTTTCTTTACTCCTGCCATGCTTTTGAATCTGCTGGTCTTCACACCATCCAAGCTCTTTGTCATTATGTCTGCTAACTGATCTTTAGTAGAAATGTACTCCACTTCAATCTCCTTCTTCCATTACCTTTTCTGAGAAAATGATATTGTATCTCTATGTGCTTTGTCCTTGCATGAAATACTGGATTTGCTGCAAGATAAAGTGAACTCATATTATCTCCATGTATTGTAGGTGTACCTTGATCAATGCCTAAGCTCTTGAACAATGTTTGCATCCATATAACTTCCTTAGCTGCTTCCACAAGTCCTTTGTATTCTGCTTCAGTTGATGATAATGCTACTGTATGTTGTTTCTTTGAACACCAACTTACAAGCTTATCACCAATGTATATCATGTAACCATGAGTTGATCTTCTGTCATCCTGGTTACCTGCCAATCTGAATCACTATAGGCTCTCAACTTCAAATCTGATGTAAAAGGATAATATAATCCTTCCTTTATAGTTCCTTTGATATATCTGAGAACTCTTTGACCTGCAATCCAATGTGGGTCCTTTGGACAATGCATGAATTGTGACAAGACTCCCACTGCATAACTAAGATCAGGTCTTGTTAGTGTAGCATAAATCAAACTACCCACAAGAGATTGATACTTCCTCATATCTTTGTAGTCCTGCACCATCATATTTACTGAGCTTGTGATTAACTTCAAGTGGAGTTGAAGCTTCTCTGCAATTTTCCATATCAAACTTCTTCAATAGGTTCAGAAGATACCTTTCTTGTGACACATATATGCCATGATCTGTATAAGTAACTTCCATTCCAAGAAAGTATGATAACTTTCCTAGGTCACTGATCTTAAACTCTTTCTCAAGTAATCTCTTTACCTCCTTGATTCCTTCATCTGAAGTACCTGTGATTATAATGTCATCTACATAAATACAAATGTAGATTGTAGCTTCCTCTGTTCTTTTGATAAGTAGACTTGAATCTGCTTTTGAACTTTGATATCCAAGATCATTGAGATACTTCACCAGTCTATAGTTCCAAGCTCTTGGAGCTTGCTTCAATCCATACAATGCTCTTCTCAGCCTGCAAACAAAATTTGGATACCTGGAATCTATAAACCCTTGAGGTTGTTCCATGTATACCTCATCTGATATGTATCCATTCAAGAACGCATTCTTTATATCCAATTGACTTAGAGTCCATCCTTTTGAAGCTGCAATAGCAATGATTGTCCTTATAGTTGACATCTTAGCTACAGGACTGAATGTCTCATCATAATCTATGCCATAGGTCTGGGCATAGCCTTTCACCACCAATCTAGCTTTATATCTGGCTATACTTCCATCTGCAAGCTTCTTCACTTTATAAACCCATTTATTTCCAATTACTTTCTTACCATTTGGTTTAGGAACAAGTTCCCATGTCTTGTTCTCCTCCAATGCATTGAACTCTTCCTTCATTGCTTCTTCCCATTGCTTCTTACCTTTAGCTTCATCATAGTTCTGAGGTTCTTCATCATCTTTCACCATATATGCATAGTTCTTCTGAGTTATATAAGAAGTATCATAAGAATACCTTTCTGGTTGTCTCCTTGTCCTGCTTGACCTTCTTGGTTCACATTCTTCATAAGGTTCTGGATACACCTCTTCATCAAATATAGGAGCTTCTTCATTCATTCTTGTTAATCCACTTCTGGATGTACTTGCTTGCATATAGTCTTCATCTCTATTCACCTGCACAATTGATTTTCCTTTCTCACATCTTCTTACCTCTTCTTCAAATTCTTCAGCTGTATGACTTTGATCTGCATACCAACTTTTCTGTTCATCAAATGTAACATCTCTAGAAACAATAAATTGTTTGGTTAGAGGATTCCACAATCTGTAACCCATCTGCTTTTCATCATAACCAATGAACACATATTTTTCTGCCTTTGGTTCAAGTTTATGCCTAAGTTGTGATGGCACATAAGCATATGCAATTGATCCAAACACTCTACAATGATCTAGTGTTGGTTTCTTACCCCACCAAGCTTCATATGGAGTCATTCCATTCAGAGCTGCACATGGTAATCTATTCACAAGATATGTAGCTGTATTTACAGCCTCAGCCCAAAGATAATTTGGACAATTCTTCTCCTTTAGCATAGCTCTAGCAAACTCAACCAGAGTCCTGTTCCTTCTTTCTGCTACACCATTTTGTTGTGGTGTATACCTGCAAGTTATTTTCTCTCTTAATACCTGCATTCCAAAGATAATCATTGAACTCTTGGGAGAAGTATTCTCCCCCTCCATCAGACCTCAGTCTCTTAAGCTTTTGACCTGTGACTCTCTCTGCATATGCATGGAAATGCTTGAAAGCTCCAAACACTTCTGATCTTTCCTTCAAAACATATAATGTTATCCATCTTGTAGCATCATCAATGAAAAGAACATAATACCTTGAGCCACTGATAGATCCTTCTTTTGTTGGTCCCCATACATCTGTATGAATGAGCTCAAGTACTCCATCATGTTTGAATCCTTTCTTCTGAAATGGTAACCTGTGTGCTTTACCCATTTGACATGCTTCACATTTATAAACCATATGTTGACTTTGCACATTTGGTAATCCTAGTACAGACTGATTAGCAACCATAGCTTTAATTCCTCTTTCATTAAAGTGACCTAATCTCTTATGCCAGAGATCAAGTTCTGTAATCACTCCTTCACCATGTGTGAGCAAAGCTTGACCAATGTTCCCTTGCACTCTTAAAGTAAAGAGTCTACCTTCTTTCTTACCAGAGACAATCTGATTATATCCATTATCTGGATCTTCAACAAATACTCCTTCATTTGTAAACCTGACTTGAAAACCTTTTTCAACTATCTGTCCCACACTAATCAAGTTTTTAGGTATTGTTGGAACATACAAAACATTGGTTAGCAAATCTGCTCCACTCTTGCATTTCACTTTTCCAATTGAATGTACACTATGTCTTGTATTATCACCAGTTTGAACTGTGTGACTAGAAATGCCTTTTTCCAAATCTGACATCAATTCTATGTTTCCTGATAAATGATTAGAACATCCAGAGTCAATGTAAAATACCTTTAGATCTTCTTTATCTGATGTGCTGATTGAATTCATCATCAATGATGTATGACTTTCATTCTGTGTGTCATTTGCATAGTTGTAGTAGGTGGTGTTGTAGGATTGATTCTGTCCCCAACTTCTTCCTCCACCTCTACCATAGCCTCCTCTTTGACTTTGTCTACCTCTTTGAAAATTACTTTGATATCTTCCACCTCGACCTCTGCTATTGTTGTTTTGATTGTGATTTGATCCTTGTTGGTTGTGCCAACAATCATGAGCCAAATGATTACTCAATCCACAGATCCAGCAAGCCTTTTTGTTATTATTTTGATTACCTCTTCCTCTTCCAAAACCTCTTGCTCTTCCTCTGCCAGTGCCTTTACCTCTTGCATAATAAGCTTGAGAATTAGACTCCTCTTCATCCTTTGCTTTACCTTTATCTCCTTTCTTCTTATTCTTCATGTACATTGCAGAACTTTGACCTTTATCTCCATCTCCCTTCAAGTCTTGCTCATATGTGAGCATCAAACCAAGCAACTGGTTCAAATCTGGAACATAATGATTTAATGAAAGTTC
>CM035435.1:143252206-143474706 GCA_020310875.1 Ceratopteris richardii
AATGTGATTTTTGGAGTGCCCAAAAACATTCTTCCATCAAGTAAATCCTAAACTTCTCTTCATAATCTCAGAGAGAAATATATGAAGATGCTTGGGCCTATTTTCATCTTTCTAAATCCTCCCTTCATACATGCTAATTTGCTCCGCAAAAGAGGCTTAAATCAAGATTTTTACTTTCATGCAGAAACTTAAATGGGAGCTTTTAGCAAGCTTCTAATCCACTTCTAATGTAGATTTTTCTTGGATTTTCTCTTCTCCATGGTAATTCATACACCATACTTCATGTCGTCCCTTTTCTTACTCCCCAAAAATGGAGTTCGACTAAAACCAACACCTGAAATTTTTACAAAAAGTGTGGAAAGGGGGTTTTGGAGGAAATAAAATTCCTCCCCAACTTATTATTTTGATGAATCTAATGATTCCACTATGACATCCATACACCATACTCTCAGTATGTATACTTTTTCCCATCCATCCATAGCGATTGCACTTCTTTTTCCCTCTTCCAAAATGGGAACTTCTTAGATTCATGTGCTGAAATTTTTTCTCAAACTGTGATGGAAGGGGATTTTGTCACTACAAGGAATACGGGCATATAGCGACGGTTAAGGTGACAGAATTTTGTCACTATAAAATTGCAACATGTGTCGTAATGAGTGTCGCGTGCGGACCGTCGATTAAATGACAAAGCAAATGACGTTTTTTGCGACTTGTGGCACGATGGGGTCTGTGATGTTCCCATACAGTGTCGCTAAAACATTATGCGATGCTGTGTTACGTCATATAAGCGACGTTTTTTGGCGTCACATAAGCGACGCTGAAAACATGTCGTTTACGGGATGCCTCGATGCGTAGCATCGCTTACACGACAGTCTGTTGACGGAAAAAAATTAAAACGTTGGAGGCTCTTCGATCGGCATTTTCACGCATCTGATCGAAGAGCTCTCCAACGTTCGCAATTGCGCTGCACTTACGAGCTGAAGCAAGTATATGCAGAATTGTTGTTTTGCCTAAGGTCTCTCTTATTGTCTCCCTCTGTCTCTGTTTCTCTCTTTCTACATCTTTCTCTCTTTGAATTCTCTCTCTCTCTCTCTCTCTCTCTTCTTTCTCTCTTTATTGCAGGTTATTCAAGAAGCTAACCAAGCAAAAAGTATGGCTAAATATTGTAAGTACAATTTCTATTCTTTGTATATCATTTGAATTGTGTTATTTTCATTAGATAGCATACTCACACTTATTGATATGCACTTATACACTTATACATGATGAAGATGCACTTTCACACATATACACATATACACATATACACATATACACATATACACATGCACATACACACACATATATACACACATTTACATGTGCACATACACTTAGACATACACACATATACACATGCATATGTACAAACATTTCTACAACCACATAAAAAGACTTACATGCATTATTGCATATATATATATATATATATATATATATATATATATATATATATATATATATATATATATATATATATATATATATATATATATATATATATATACACACACATTAACATATACGCAAATACATGTATATGCACATCCACATGCATGCACATGGATGCAAATGGAAATGCATCCACATACACATGCATGTGGAATACATATACACATGCATATACATACATTATACACATATATACACATATATATATGCACATACGTACACACACATATACACATGCACACACACATGCACATACCTACATATACACATATACATGCACATACACACATATACACATAGAGTTACACATATACATGCACATACATATACACACATATACACATGCACATGCACATACTCATACACACATATACACTTACACATGCACATGCACATACTCATACACACATATACACTTACACATGCACATGCACATACATACATATACACACACATACACATGCACATACATACATATACACACACATACATATACACTTAGGTACACACATATGAATGAATTATATAATTAAAGTATTAAAACACATATACACATGCACACACATGCACATACCTACATATACACATATACATGCACATACACACATATACACATAGAGTTATACATATACATGCACATACATATACACACACATACGCATGCACATGCACATAGTCATACACACATATACACTTACACATGCACATGCACATACATACATATACACACACATACACATGCACATACATACATATACACACACATACATATACACTTAAGTACACACATATGAATGAATTATATAATCAAAGTATTAAAACACATATACACATGCACACACACATGCACATACCTACATATACACATATACATGCACATACACACATATACACATAGAGTTACACATATACATGCACATACATATACACACACATACACATGCACATGCACATACTCATACACACATATACACTTACACATGCACATGCACATACATACATATACACACACATACACATGCACATACATACATATATACACACATACATATACACTTAGGTACACACATATGAATGAATTATATAATTAAAGTATTAAAATAAATGCTTAATATAAACAATAATAACAATCAACAGAACAAAACTCTTCATTACTTAATACCATACACACAATTCAAAACATAATTGAAATGGAAAATATATAGATAATATATATATATATATATATATATATATGTAAATACATATAATCCAATTTCATAATCAACTAAAATCCTAATCATCATCATCATGATCATCATCATCATCAGCAATATCATGATCATCCTGATCTTCCTCATCCTCATCGTCATGATCACCCTGTGACGATCGAGATCGTCCCTCCTATATCTGTCTCTCCACCTCATCCATATTTGTCTCTCCTTAATACTCCTGTATTACATATAACAAACATAAATAAATCGAACAATTAAACCATTCATAAAAATAAAATAATTATATAAAATTTAATAATACTCACAAAGGCATCAGGATGATCTTGCATATACTCGCTCAAATGCCGATATCCAAAATGTGTAGCATACTCGATCTCATGTTTCTTAGGATATCAGCCATAATCCGTCCGCTGCATTGAAACAAATAAAAAAGATTAGTTGCTTGCATTTTAACTAAAATAAAAAATATACTCACAATAACACATATACTTACAAATGTAGGTACCATTATGGCCCATTTGGCCTAGGTGCAATGTGTGGCCTGACTCCACTCTCTTCTTTGCAGCAGCCTGTTTATTTAAGAAAAAAAATACATAAATTAAATGTAAAAAATTACTAAAATATATAAAAATTATAAATACAAACTATTGATTTGTGTACCTTCTGCTAAGGAAATGACTCTTGAAGATGTAGCTGTCTACGAAAAATCTACCACGTCTCAGGTGTTATGTTAGCTCGCCTCTTATTTTTTTCCACCATACAATATCAATTGTTAATTTAATCTCAAACAGAAAAAAAAATTAGAATACATACACATATATACACACACATACACATACACATACCCACATACACATATACATGCAAACATATACACATACATATATGTATACATATACACATATACATACATATAACATAAACACACATATACAAAACACATATATACGTACACACGCATGCATGCATATACACTCGTTCATACAAAATGCATGCATTTATCCCACAATAATGTGTAGTTGTGTATATGTGAATATGTGTGTATGTGTAAATGTGTATATGTGAATATATGTGTATGTTTAAATATGTATATGTGAATTTTTTGTGTATGTAGATAATCAGATTATTAATATCAAATACCATTATTTGTAGATTCTGATCAATCAGATGGAACTCCACCACCGTCTCCTCATCCTGCAACGACTTTATATTTTAAGTATATCAAACATTTAATTTTAAATATATTTGTGGATACATAACTTATATATTTTTTGTTTATTATTATGTGCAGATTTTGATCAATCAGAGGGTACTCCACCACCTCCTACCCATGCAACGACTTCAGATGCGTCTTTCGATAGGAATTATGATGAATTTTACTATGAAGAGCATATTATATGTTGGTGTAACTCTTGTTATGGCACATATCGAAGACCATGATTGGAATGTATTGAACATGAGGTAGAGTATGGTACTTTTGAGCGTGCACCATCACCTGGTCAACGTGATAATGCTTGGGTATGTATTTTCTATATATATGACTGTCATTATTTTATTTAAAAACCATATACAAAATCAAATTACTGTTGATATACAGGAATACTTGCTCGATGATGATGATGATGATAATTTTTCTCATAATGTTAATATACCTCGTACACGTCATGCACTTGCTGTTCATCAATTACAAGCAAAGGTTTCTAGAAATCCTCTACCTCCTAGTTTCGAGACTGAAATGGCTAGAGATTATCCATTGCCAGCTCGTGATCGTTCTTTAGTACAGACATTTGATAGAAGAAGATATGGAGGATGGAATAGAGGACCACTTCCTTTAGATGGAGAGGTTTTCAACTTTTGGGGTAATTGCTATATGATTGCTCCATCCACTATTACTAATGTTGGTCGTGGTCTCTTTATTGTAGAGGATTTGTATGTGCCTCCGAACTCTGAAGTCACTCTTATGTCATTTTGTGGTCCTATATATGGATGGGGAGATTGGCATCAACTTTCATGTTATGTTCAAAGCATGAGTACTTATGGAATATGCTTGAACGCAGCATCCCTTACTAGTAGAAGGATTTTACATGCTGAAAATGAAAGAGTATATATATATTGATGGAAGACCTTACACACATGGAAATATAGCAAGTTTAATAAATAGTAGTCGAGGGTTACATAATAGTTTAAGGACTAATTGCACATTTGAGGAGCGTGAAAATAGTCATGAATCACCATACATGAGTAGAGATGTATCAAGATACATAGTTGTCAATGTTATTACTAGATTACATGCCGGTGATGAACTATTAGTGAATTACGGATGGCGTAGACCTCCAAGAGCACCTTTTAGCTAGAGAGAATAAACATTTTCTATCCATATTTAATAAGTTATATACTTAATTTTATATTTAAAGTTTACTTTTTATTCATTTATGGAATACTATTGAATTTTATTTACATGTGTAGATTCCAACGTATGATGTTGATGATATTCCTCGACAGCATTCACAATTACCAGTAAGACCTCATTTATTAGAAGCTTCCATGAGGAGGCTACGCAAAACTAATCCTGTGCAATATGCAAAGTTGAAAGATCTATATTCAAAAGATGATAAAGTACAAGATTTGTGTGACAATGATGAAGATGATGGCATGGCAGATTTTATTTAGGATTGGTATCAAAATGACAGTGAGAGCATTGATGTTTCTAAAAATGATAAATATCTTCCAGAGGAATTTCTAAAGCATGTATATAAAGGAAGTCGTTTGACATGACTAAGTGCGAGCCTACTTATTCTCAACTTTCAAAATCGTTTTGGATGGAGTAATGTATCTGTTTCGACACTATTAAGGTATAATTTTCAATTTTCTATCTATTTATATATATATATATATATTCATAAATATATATATAAATATATATATATAAATACATGCATATATAAATATAGACATAATATACATGAATGCATATACACATATAAACATACAAACACATATAAACATACACACACATATACACACATTTTGAAGGATGGAAAAATAATTTTAAAGGATGGGCGAACAAAAAGTGTCCATTCAATGCAGGTTTCTATTCTTACTTTAGATAAGGTAAGAACAAGAACTTGAATTGAATGGACACTTTTTGTTCGCACATCTTTTAAAACTATTAATGCATCTTTCAAAATATTCACGAAAAAAATTGATTTTTTGGATGGTAGGATACGATTGTTTGTTTTTGAGGATATGAAGTATGTACCTTCGTTGAATGATTTGTCCATTATATCATATGTTCAGTTTGAAAGTGTGAGAAGCGGATTTATAATTGCTATTCAAAGAATTTGGCATTGTTTATATGCCATACAATGGTGACCCGGAAGAATCGCATGCATAGAGGTTACTCAAGATAGAGAAATCTGATTATAATGGACTAGTGCCAGCAAGATTCTTGGGGTATGCAGTAAACCTCTTGCATGTCAATGATGAGCATCTGAACTTTAGGATACAAAGTGGAAATCATGGTGGCTTGAGAGGATCACTTTTATACAGCTTGTTCAAAAAACTTCAGTGTCATAAACCTGAAGTTCTTTGAACAAGCTGTATAAAAGTGATCCTCTCAAGCCACCATGATTCCACTTTGTATCCTAAAGTTCAGATGTTCATCATTGACATGCAAGAGGTTTACTGCATACCACAGGAATCTTGTTGGCACTAGTCCCTTATAATCAGGTTGCTCTATCTTGAGTAACCTCTGTGCATGCGATTCATCCAGGTCACCATCGTATGGCCTATAAACAGTGCCAAATTCTTTGAACAACAATTATAAACTCACTTCTCACACTTTCAAACTGAACGTATGATAGAATGGACAAATCATTCAATGAAGGTACATACTTCATATCCTCCAAAACAAACAATCGTATCCTGCCATCCAAAACAATCAGATTTTTCACGAATATTTTGAAAGATGCACATAAGCACACACATATATGTTAAATGTTGAACGCTTTGTTCTAACTATCAAAAGAGCGTTTAACCGACTCGTGGGGTTCTTGGGAGTGGTAGGGGTCTGTTAGACAGAGGCCCTTTACTTAGTTCCCAAATGCAACTACCTCGGATATAGAGAGTTACTGAAACTTTGGTAAGATTCCGTTATAAGCCGACCTTCGCTGTTCACGTCTTAGCTCAGCCCTCACGTAATGAATACACTAAAACACTGCAGTGATCATCTTACCACAGTTGCCAGACACATAAACGAAGAGTTCAATCTTTACCAGGTAAGTACCATAATCTGCTCAATATCCGAAACACAAAGAACTAATCAGTCAATCACACTGCACCAAAGACTTAGTATACGATTCAAGATTTCTTTCTGCAACACTAATCCTTTCCGTCTGATGACCGATTACGACACTGAAAACAATGCTATACTTTGCAGTATTATCGCATTATCACAACTTCTACGGTGAGAGACCCGAATAGCACTTCCACCTTACCAAAGAAGTACGGCTAATCAACAACACCGAATATCACCCATTACACTCAGAGTTCTCAGAACAATATCGTAGTTACACCAACTCTACTCAACAGATTTCCGCACCTTACAGGTATAGCAACATCACTGCACACTTAATCAGTAGATCATAACTCAACTCCGCACAGATAACAAGACACAGAGGTGCACAGAATACTCAGAGGATTCAAGAACTTAGACAAAAAATCGTTACAACAATGCGCGGAAATCCCTTCACCCAGACGAACAGTCTGGTGATTCCCCGAATCGTCGTCTCCGACTTTCTTTACATTGCTTTATATAAGAAATTACAACTGTCGCGTAACCACTTTTCGCGGGTGCGAATACAAGATTCCGTTTTACATGTCCCCATCCGGCGGCCGACTAACACTGGCACGCATGGTGGACTCGAACCCGCATGTTATATAAAACTATTGCTCGTCTACTATTCCTTCTAAGTACATATTCCGGGCTAGTCTAAAAGTTCGGGCGATCTTTTTCTTAAGTGTTTCTAACATTTTTTTAAGGGTATCTGGTTCTACTAGTTGTGCATCTATTCTAACAGAGCTTAGAGCGATGGCTTCGGTGAGCAAAATTTTGGTCTGTGTTTGCAAAAAGGCCTCCTGTGGGTAGAACTCGTTAGATAGAGCTGCATCTCTTGAAACTTTTACTTCTGCAACTTGCCTTTGCATCTCGATTACTCGTTCTTTCTGATTGCTCAGTTGATTTTCTCGCCTTTCAATTTCTTGGTTTTGATATTGTATTGTTGTTGAATAGGCATCTCTTTCTCGTCGGAGCTGTGCGATTTCTTTCTGTGCTTGAGGTTCTTTTGCCAGGTAATGTTTCAACATTCTGTTGACATCTGTTAGAGCCTCACTTGTTCTATGGAGTTCTTCTTCTGTCAATTTGGCTTCCCTCTGTTGTTCTTGGCTTTTCTTTACTTCCTCGGCTAGACTCGTTCTAGTTTCTTCTAGTAAATTGCCTAGCGCCATTGTTGCATCTTCTTTCTCCTTGAGTAGTTTATTCAGTTTGTTTATCTCTGCATCTGCAACGAGCAGTAGTTCTTCTTTTTCTTTTGCCTCTGCTAGGGCTTCATCTCGCTGAACTGTTATTTGTTCTTGTTCTTGGATTCTGGCCTGTAGCTGCTGTACTTGTTCATGAAGCGCATGATTTTCGGTCTTCACGGCCTGTAGTTCTTCTTGGAGGGGTGTGATATCTGCCTCCATGACTTCCAATTTATGCTGGAAATCTTCGCCAACACTTTCTGTAATCTGCTTCAGTTGTTGCGACAGTTTTCTTGATAACTCTATTAGCATGTGACCCATCGATTCCAACTGAGCAAATACTGGTGTGGAGGGTGGTGGAAGAGGGGGACGGGGTTGAGAAGATGCTGCAGTAAGTAGTTGTTATGAGGTCGGAGGGGAGTAGTTGGGGGATGAGGCGGAAGAAGCTGCAGGCTCGTTGGTTGCGTTGGGTGGACTAAGAAGGTTTAGGTTTAGTGGAGGTTCCGATGGTGGAGTGGGAATGGCAGAGGTAGTTTGTGTTACCTTATTTTGTATGTCGATGTCCGCGATGGTTGACTCAACGGCCTTGAGTAGCTCTTCGAAAACATCTTTAGCAATTTGTTGTTCATCTCCTTGTTGTTCCTGCTCAGTTTGTTGCTGTAGAGATTGTTTCTGTTTCTTCTGTGCTTCACTCTCAGACGAGCTGATTCTGATTCGGTAGAGATTGTTTCTGTTTCTTCTATGCTTCACTCTCAGACGAGCTGATTCTGATTCGTTTCCGACGGAATAGCTGTTTGAGTTCTTCTTCATCTTCTTCTTCATCGTCCTCTAGCAGCTGTATCGATTCCTCATGTCTCAGAATTGGTCCCCGGGGTGGTGGTTGGGCTGCAAGGATTGCTGGAAAGAGAAAGGATAGTATGTGCGGTAATCGGGACCTAGGCATGCCTCCCTTGTTCACCTGCTTGATTATTGCTACACACTCCTTGTGGATACGTTGGAAGAAATAGGTGGCGAAGTTCACTGGTTCTCAGGCAGCTAAGTCTATGGCAGAGTAAAATGGCCGGGATATGCCGTAAGTGCGCTTCTGTAGGTTTAGGATTGCGACTAAGAACTGCAGGGCTGATCTTTCTGGTTCTGCTCGACATAAAATCGCGTACTCGTTCGATGAATACCTAGGGAATAATTCTCTCATGGTTGCTTCTGGGAGGTTAGGGCCCTTTTGTCTACCTTGCGCAGGGAGTCGAAACGACTCAGCGAATGACTGAAGGGTTATTACGGTCCGTGTAGAAAAGGTTGTGATCGGCCAACTCTGCTCTATAGCCAGCATGTTGGCGATGGCGGAGATGATATTGGCAAAGAAAGGGTGGGATTCCACTGAATGCCATGGTAGTTCAGCGAAACTAGCAAGCCCACGGTTACGCAGGAACTCGCCTACGTCGGCAGGGAGTCCATTACGGAAGGCAGCGTAATTGGCCAAAGCTTCCATAGTGCAACAAAGACAGTAATCACACAACGCAGGCACACAAGGAATACACAAACATACAAAGCACGCAAACACAATAGCGATTTTTGGTGGAATGGAGAAGGTTATGTAGATGCACTGCCTGGAAGGGTAATGAGAATCACTAATCATCGCGTGGTATTGAAATGATCATCCTCAACTTCGGTGTGCATGCGTAAGTAGCTAGCAAGGGCAGGGCGGCTGTGGACATAAGTAGGTTTCAAAACGCGGATATTTACAAACTTGTATTATTAAACTCACACAAAAAGAAAAGAAAAGAAAAGTGAACTCCAAAAAACGCGGCCAACCGCAAAATGTTTTACTGCGGGTTCGCTATGTGTTGATACGGCCGCAACTTCGAACCGTTGATGACTTTCGGAAGAGGGTTTCCGGTCAACGTAGTCAACCGAAAAGTTGCTGGGCCCACTTGTTCTGAAATCCGGTAAGGGCCATACCACCGTAATTTGAATTTACCAGCAGACTGATTCGACTTTGCATTATAAAAAAGGACAAGTTGTCCCACCGTAAAAACTGGAGTTTTCAAGTGTCGATCATGCGTCCGAGCCTGTCTTAGTTGTACTTCTTGTATAGTTAAAAAGCTGTGCCATCGTTGTTCGTCTAACTCTCTGAGTGTATCCAACCGAAATGACAGTGAGTCTTTCGCCTCTGGTACATTCCGATACTATTTCGGCACAGTCTGTCGAAGATATAGCAACTCTAGAATCTACCAAGACGCAGTCTGAAGTTAGTTTAACAATCTTGGATAAAGATTCAAATTTGTTTACGATTAGAAACACGTTAGCCAAAGAAATTGGCGACGGCAAAAAAACACCTTATTCTGGCATAAATTCGGCACATTCTCGTGATATTTTGGTAACAGAATCACAGTTTTTCGGCGACGGTTTACCATTTTTTGGTAAATCTTCAGCCTAGCCACCACTTTTTGAAGTAAGTTCCCCTACACTTGACATCAAGAAGGAAGGAACTTTGTTCGAAACCGAGATTCGAAGCATACTGAGTAAGATCATCGAACCAGAAAGTGCACAGTTCGACGATACAGATTCCGATAGTTCAGATATTCAGCCCCGAAATCCAGAAGATATTCACAATACACTCACCATGAACGGGCAACATCAACAACAATAGCAGCAGCAACAACAAGTATGCCCACCAAGGCCGACTCCGACAGGAGTGACGTACACTAAATTTGGTGGATTCCCAGGAGATGATCCGGATGCTCACGTACGCACATTCAAGATAAGCTACGCAGTTCTCAACCATCCATCGGATCCAGCGTATAAAGCTATTGTCTTCCAATCTACATTGGTCAATGAAGCAGCTAGATGGCTAACAGAATATGATATTAATCACTTCGGCACCTATGAAGCAGTACGAGATGCCTTCTTGCAGAGATTTAGGTTAAAGAAGAATCCAGCCGAAATTTTTGACTATCTGCAAAACAACAGACAGAAGGTAAATCAAACAGTACAGGAATACACTACTCTATTCAAGACTCACTTGAGGCAGTTACCACCAGCACATGCCAACCTACCGGACGACGTTATCACTCAGTGGTTCATCAATGGCTTGACTCCACAACTTAAACAGATTATGATCATACGTTGTGTAGGAGCTATGATGCTAGATGCAGTAATCGCAATGGCTCTGCAGCTGGAAAACAAGGTTGGAGGATTTACAGAGGATATGGAGTGGTTAAAAACAAACAGAAATGTCACCGAAGATATGACCAAACAAGTATACTGCATCACATGCAAGAATTCAGGCCATACTAGTGCCACTTGTGCACTTAATCAGTTATTTTGTGCTATCTGCAACACTGTCGGACACACCACCGAAAACTGCGCATACAACGCAAAAGTGCAGGGAACCGCAACTGTCAATGCTATTATACAGGAACCAGGACAACCAGCCAATCATTATGTGCCTCCGCAAATGAGGAACAATCAGCAACAAGGATATCAAAATTACAGAGGACAGAGAAACAACAACTACAACGCAAACCGCTGGCCATCGGAAAATCCCAATTTGCCACCACCGCGCTGTCATTTTTGTGGCGAATTCGGTCACATTAGAAGATTCTGTAAGGATGCAACTGAATATGATCAGAGGAAGAAGGAACGACAAAATCCAATGGCTAATATGGTACAAATCACACCAGTAGAAACACAAGTTGCAGTAATTCAGACCCGCTCCGGTAAACAACCGCAGCCTGCAGCATAATTATTTGAACCAGGTATACGCGAACAACAAAGGATGTACAACAAGGCTAGTCAATGGACCACCGCAGAACCTCCAGTCTTCCCAGATCCTATTCCGGTAACCCAGACTCCGTTAACCAAAGAAGGAACACAACAACAGGATTCCAATTCAGCAGCAGGCACATCATCAACAGCAGGTACATCAGCAGCAGCAGGCACCTCCTCAGCGGCAGACACATCATCTTTAGCAGGCGCATCATCTTCAGATTCTGTGGAAACAATCCAATCACAAAAGGCCTGGGAAATTTTATCTAAAGCATCCATCACTCTTCCTTTGGGCCAATTACTTGCACTAGTACCGGGAGTTCGACAGCAATTTCAACAACAGTTCAGTCCTGCGCCTCCTTGCATTCCTGCGACAGCAACGATGCAACTGGAACCTGATTCTACGGTCGATCATTCAGTTCCTCTGATTACGGTATAGTATAAGAATCATAAAATCACACAGGTACTATTTGATGGAGGATCTGGAGTCAACGTTGCTACTGCTGCACTATGTAAAAAGTTAGGGTGGACCGAAATCAAACCAGTTCAGTTTTTTGTCAGAATGGCCGACCAATCAAGAATCCATCCCATTGGACTTGTACGAAATGTACCAATCACTTTACAAGGTACAACATTTAAAATGACTTTTTTCATACTAGATTTACCGGATACCACTCTTGATTACAACCTCCTTTTCGGCCGACCTTGGCTGAAGCACGCTAAGGTGATACAGGATTGGTCTGAACAAGAGCTCACTTTCAAGGATAAAAATCCTAAATACATTGTAAAATTAGATGCTATACAACCTTGCGAGTTGCATGCAAGACCGTATTTGGCCGAACCAGTTCATATGCTAGATGGTTTGTCAGATGATGAAGAAGAAGAGTTTCTGAAAAATAACATTGACTTGATCTCCCTAGGAACTGTTGATCTACAATCTGTTGTAGATAACTGGAACACTGCAGTTTGTACAGTAATGACTGTAACAAAAGAAGATAAAAAGGAAGATATTGCGGTTATAGATGACGCTCAACTGCAACAACTTTTTAAGCCAGCTGACGATACAGAGAAGCCTCCACAATTTTATGTTCCAGAAGATCAGTTGATCACTTATAATTTAGGCGATGAAAATAATCCGCGTCTTGTGAAGATAAAGCAAAACTTACCGGAAACATTTCAAGCAGGCTTAATCCAGCTACTCCGAGAATTCTCTGACGTCTTTGCATGGGATTACAAAGATATGAGACCCGCGCATCTATCAGCACAGAGTCATGCTGAAGCCGGAGGCCAAACCGAACAAACAACCCAGTTACCGGATGAATCCAAACTATGCATCACAGGTAAAGGCAGAACTGGATAGGCTACTTAAAGTCGGATTTATTGTACCAATAGAACATGCTGAATGGATCTCACCAATTGTTATCGTCCCGAAAAAGAATAAGCAATTGCGAATATGTGTAGATTACCAGAAGCTGAATGCAGCTACAGTGCCTGATCCTTTTCCGATCCCTTTTCTTGACACAATGCTTGATAGAGTAGCAGGACATGAAATGTATTCATTCCTAGATGGGTACAGTGGGTATAATCAAGTTAGAATGGCTGAACAGGATATACCGAAGACCGCCTTCATTACCAACTGGGGTGTTTTTGCATGTACTGTTATGTGGTTTGGATTAAGAAATGCCCCAAGTACATTTCAAAGATGTATGCAGGAAATATTTTATCCTTATCTCACCTCTTTTATGCAAGTCTACCTCGACGATTTTTCAATTTTCGGTAAGATAATAGCACACCTGTTCCATTTACGGTGCTGCTTTCAGAAATGCAGAGAATACAGACTCTGTTTGAACCCAAACAAATCTGTGTTTGCGGTTTCATGTGGCAAGTTACTTGGTCATATTGTATCTGCACAAGGCATATAGGTGGATCCAGATAAAATTTCAGCTGTGTTAGAAGCTTCGGTGCCCACTACACCGAAGGAAGTTATGCGCTTCATGGGCCAAGTAAGATGGCATGGAAGACACCTACGATGGCTTGCTCATTTGGCAATATCACTAAACAAGCTAATCACCAAGACTCCTCGACAGTTTGATTGGACTCAGGAATGTCAGATAGCATTTGATCGTTTAAAGAATTTATTAACACAAGTTCCCATCTTACAGCCTCCGGACTGGGATCGCCCATTTCATGTATTTGTTGATGCTTCAGATATAGCAATAGGAAGCGTTTTGATGCAACAAACTGATAGGTGGTTCAGACCTGTATACTATGCAAGTTGTAGATTAGCCCCTGCCGAGAAGAATTACTCTGTAACAGAAAGAGAATGTCTAGGGCTAGTATATTCTGTCAAGAAATTCAGACATTATTTGCTGGGCCATAAATTTACATTTCATGTGGATCATGCTGCACTTGTCTATCTAGTTCGACAACAGCATCTAGGTGGTCGATTAGCACGATGGGTTCTGCTTTTACAGGAATTTGACTACGAAGTCATTCATCGGCCAGGCAGTTCACGTGCCTTAGCAGATTTCCTCTCCCGCTTAGATTCTGGTGAGGCTCCGGTAGGCATAGATGACACAACCCCGGCTATTTATGTCTCTGAACCAACGAATGATGAAATTACAGACCCACCCACACCATCTACATATTATGATCAGATCCTGACCTTTCTCACTGATGGCTGCCTCCCATCTCAAACTTCTATGGTAGTACGCAGAAAAATTGCAGTCTTTAGCCGCCGATTTCGGTTAATTGCTGGAGAATTATACTATGTGGATCATACCAGAATTTTACTTCGATGTATTCCACCACATGAAGTTAACTCAGTTATTACTTTGGCTCACTCAATTCCTTCCGGTGGCCATTTTGCTGCAGACTTAACACACAGGAAAATTCTGCAAAGTGGTCTCTGGTGGCCTACTATGTACAGAGATGTATCACAGTTTGTCAAACAATGTGATACTTGTCAAAGATCTGGAAAGCCCTTGCAACGTCATCTTTTCCCTCTGCAACCCATCTTACCATTGGAACCTTTCCAGAAGTGGGGTCTAGATTTTATCGGTCCAATCACACCTCCAGTAGTCTTCAGTAACAATCGTTACATACTGACCTGTACAGACTATGCAACCAGATGGGCAGAAGCCTGGGCTTTACGGTCTGCTACGGCTGTTGCGGTAGCAAAGTGTCTGCTAACCGATGTCTTTCCACGTTTTGGTTTACCACTGGAACTTGTTTCAGATCAAGGCACTCATTTTGTAAACAATTTAATGAAGGCACTTACACAGTCGTTCCAGGTCACACATAAGTTTAGTTCTCCTTATTATCCTCATGCTAATGGTTTGACCGAAAGTACAAACAAATCTCTGCTGAATATGCTTCGGAAATTGATCATGAAAGCACTGAAAAGATGGGATCAACTGCTACCTGCAGTATTATGGGCATACCGGACTACATACAAGGTAACAACAGGATTAACACCTTTCAAACTAACATGTTCCACTGGAATATGACCGGAATCACTTCTAACGTTCTTGACTTTCTTGACAACTGGGTGAGACCTAGTTGTACTTCTTCCTCCTGGAGTTATCTTTAGTAAATTAAGTACTCCAGATTGACGGTTCTTGGGATACGTTTCACCAGATCGAGTAACCGGCATGTATCATCTTTTGTACTAATCGTGCAGTATCACTATCGATTAAAATTTTATAATCACGTTTCCACAGCAAGTTTGCAAGAATTTGGTTCTGTTGCTACTTCCGGCAAACGAACGGTAATCTTGATGTTCGATTCTGACAAACGAATGACGATCTTGAAGCCACTTTCCCACAGATAACACTTTCGTCAGGTAAATGGCAATCTTGATGCCACCTTCCCACAGATAATACTTCCGTCAGGTAAATGGCAATCTTGATGCCACCTTCCCACAGATGGCGCCAAGTGTTAAATGTTGAACGCTTCGTTCTAACTATCAAAAGAGCGTTTAACCGACTCGTGGGGTTCTTGGGAGTGGTAGGGGTCTGTTAGACAGAGGCCCTTTACTTAGTTCCCAAATGCAACTACCTCGAATATAGAGAGTTACTGAAACTTTGGTAAGATTCCGTTATAAGCCGACCTTCGTTGTTCACGTCTTAGCTCAGCCCTCACGTAATGAATACACTAAAACACTGCAGTGATCATCTTACCACAGATGCGAGACACATAAACGAAGAGTTCAATCTTTACCAGGTAAGTACCATAATCCGCTCAATATCCGAAACACAAAGAACTAATCAGTCAATCACACCGCACCAAAGACTTAGTATACGATTCAAGATTTCTTTTTGAACACTAATCCTTTCCGTCTGATGACCGATTACGACACTGAAAACAATGCTATACTTTGCAGTATTATCGCATTATCACAACTTCTACGGTGAGAGACCCGAATAGCACTTCCACCTTACCGAAGAAGTACGGCTAATCAACGACACCGAATATCACCGATTACACTGAGAGTTCTCAGAACAATATCGTAGTTACACCAACTCTACTCAACAGATTTCCACACCTTACAGGTATAGCAACATCACTGCACACTTAATCAATAGATCATAACTCAACTCCGCACAGATAACAAGACACAGAGGTGCATAGAATACTCAGAGGATTCAAGAACTTAGACAAACAATCGTTACAACAATGCGCGGAAATCCCTTCACCCAGACGAACAGTCTGGTGATTCCCCAAATCGTCGTCTCCGACTTTCTTTACATTGCTTTATATAAGAAATTACAACTGTCGCGTAACCACTTTTCGCGCGTGCGAATACAAGATTCCATTTTACATGTCCCCATCCGGCGGCCGACTAACATATATAAAATTATATGCATATATATATATATATATATATATATATATATATATATATATATATATATATATATATATATATATATATATGTATGTATGTATGTATGTGTGTGTGTGTATTTATTTATTTACTTTTTTTAATATATCCTTTTTCTATAAACTTACAGGTTATTATCTGAAAAGTTTTTACCAAGTCAGAATATTCTTCCTACCTCACATGATGAAATGAAGAAGATAATCAACAATCTTGGTATAGATTATCAATGTATACATGCATGTCCTAACAATTGCATTTTATATAGAGGTGAATATGCAGACTCTTTGACATGTCCCAAATGTCAATCTCCTCGATATAAGGGCGAAGAAGGTAAAATCCCAAAAAAGGTATTGAGACATTTTCCATTGGCTCCACGGATTATACATATGTTTCAAAGCCCCGAATTATCAAAGCTTTTGACTTGGGGACATGATCACAAAAGTATTGATGGAATAATTAGAATCCCTCATGATAGTGTTGCTTTTTAGCATATTGATTCTACATGGCCTGAATTTGCACAAAATCCACAGAATCTAAAGTTAGGAGTTGCATTAGATGGGGTTAATCCATTCTCCATGAAATCCAGTAAATGGTCAACATGGCTACTGGTAGTCATAAACTACAATCTTCCGCCATATCTTAGCATTAAAAAGGAACATTTATTGCTTTCACTTTTAATCCCAGGCAAAAGACAAGTTAAAGATATGAATATATATCTTGCTCCTCTCATTTGATGGAGAGTGTTAATCTCCAAAAGAACAAGTTAACCTTGAATTTAGATCACCTCTATATCAAGATCAACTTTAGACTCCACCTAATTTAGAGAATCTTCACCAAATTATCAGAAAATTGATTATTCTGAAAATTTCAGTTTCTTCAGAAAAGTCTGCTGCAGATTAGTCACTCATTGACTAATCAATCCTGTAAAGTTTTTGATAAAACTTTGCACAACACTTCGCCTTAAGGTTGCGCAACTTTGCCAAGTTAAATCTCTCAAAAAGATTAAGTACACACTGAGAAATGTGTGAAACACTTTACCTATGTCTGAAAGTGCTTCTCTGCAATGGCGACTTTGACACCTGCAACTTCTTAGCACTGGTTCTCCCAAAGTAAATCCCGTTTGATCAAGATCTTTTAGCCATAGATAGCTTACCTTCCAACTTAGATTTTAAGCCCTCATTTGTGTAAAACTTTACACTGTAGATTGAGCAATGATCATTTCATTGAAGATGAAATGTGCGCCAGATTTCTCGACTGTTAGAACATTCTTACATATGAATGTTCCTAATCAAAATTCTCACAGCCTGATTACAATTAACCTCTCAAATTCTAGCCATAGATAGATTAGCTATGGACTTAGATACGTGCAAAAGGATTTCTCAAAAGATTAAACACAGAGGGAGCAGACAGCAAAATATCGAGCGCAAAATTTTTCGATTTCTCAGAAAATTTACATCTAAGTGAGGATGGACAATTCACTCACTCTTCATGTGTCTAATGACACTAATTTCTCTCTCCCTATTCTCAAAATCTCTTCTGCTCTACTTGCCCGACATTTTCAAACATATTTATAGATGAATATATACAAGTGTATGACTTAAACAAAGATATAAGTCAGCTAATGTACATATGTGTACATGTCTTTGGATTTTCTGAATATGCCCTTCCTTCAACCATCTGAATTTGTTCTCTTCTTGACTTCTTGACTTCATTTCTCCATAATCCTTCAATTGATGATTGTCATGCACCAACAGCTCCCCCTCAATCATTAATTGAGGTTCTTCTCTATCTTCTTTACTCCAGCCATATCCTTGAATCTTTGTAGTTTTGGTCCATCTAGACTTTTAGTCATCATATCTGCAACTTGATCTTTTGTGGGAGTGTGTATGACTTCAATCTCCTTCTCAATGACCTTCTCTCTCAGAAAATGATACTGTATTTCAATATGCTTAGTTCTAGCATGAAATACAGGATTAGCTGCCAAGTATAATGAACTCATATTGTCTCCACAAATAATAGGAGTACTCTGAATCACATCAAAAACTTTCAAAAGTGTCTTTAGCCATATTACCTCTTTTGCAGCTTCCACCATACCTTTATATTCTGCCTCTGTAGATGATAAAGCAACTGTATGTTTCTTCTTGGAACACCATGAAATCAATTTGTCTCCTACATAGCACAAGTATCCATGTGTTGATCTTCTATCATCCATATTACCTGCCCAATCTGCATCACTATATATCTTGATTCTTGTATCTGAAGTAAACCCATAGTACAACCCTTCTTTGAGTGTACCCTTGATGTACCTAAGTACTCTTTGTCCTGCAATCCAATGTTCCTTTCTAGGACAATGCATGAATTGTGAAAGCACACCAACTGCATATGACAAGTCAGGCCTTGTCAATGTAGCATAAATCAAGCTACCAACCAAACTTTGATAGAGTTTCATATCTCTGAACTCTTCTCCTCCAAACCTAGACAATTTATGGTTCACTTCCAAAGGTGTAGGTGCAACCCTGCAATCTTCCATTTTAAATTTGGTTAGCAAATTTTTAAGATACCTTTCTTGGGTCACATATACTCCATGTTGAGTATAAGAGATCTCCATTCCCAAGAAGAATGATAGGTTCCCCAAATCACTGATTTTGAACTCTTTCTCCATCTGCTTCTTGATCATTTGTATCCCCTTATCATCTGTTCCTGTAAGTATTATGTCATCAACATAAATACACACATAAATGAACCCATCTTCACTTGCTTTGACTAGCAAGCTACTATCTGCCTTTGATGCTTGAAATCCAAGATCATTCAAGAATTTCACAAGCCTATAATTCCAAGCCCTTGGGGCTTGTTTCAACCCATACAAAGCTCTCTTGAGCTTACACACATAATTTGGACTCACTTGATCTTTGAACCCATCTGGTTGCTCCATGTAGACTTCATCTGAAATGTAACCATTCAAGAAAGCATTTTTAACATCTAATTGAGACAACTTCCAACCTTTACAAGCAGCAATTGCAATGAGTGTCCTGATGGTTGTCATCTTTGCCACAGGACTATAAGTCTCATCATAGTCCACTCCATATGTCTGTGCATACCCTTTCACAACAAGTCTAGCTTTGTACCTAGACACACTTCCATCTGCAAATCTTTTAGTCTTGTAAACCCACTTACAACCAATGATTTTCTGGCTATTAGGTTTAGGAACCAAATCCCATGTTTGATTTTCTATCAATGCATCATACTCCTCTTGCATAGCATCTTCCCAATTCTTCTTCCCTTTGGCTTCTTCATATGTAGAAGAGTCTTCATCTGCTTTTACCAAATAAGCATAATCTTTAGTAGTTAAGAATGAAGTGTCATAGCTATACCTTGTAGGTTGCCATTTGTGCCTAGATGACCTCCTAACTTCTGCACTTCTTGAAGTTTCTGGTTCATCACATTCTGGATCAAACCTTGGCCTCTCTTCAACTTCAACCTGCACTTCATTACTCTCACTTTCATCAAGTAACTGAATCTTTGCTTTACCTTTCCTTTGATCCACCACTTCTTCATCATCTGCATGTACATTATATTTACCTGCATACCAAGTACCTTGCTCATCAAATGTAACATCCTTGGATACAATAAATTGCTTTGTGGATGGACTCCACAACCTGTATCCCATTTGCTTATCATCATAACCAATGAATACATACTTCTCTGCCTTAGGCTCCAACTTATGCCTCAATTGAGATGGCACATATGCATATGCCAAGCATCCAAATATTCTGCAATGATCCAAGGTAGGTTTCTTACCCCACCAAGCTTCATATGGTGTCATACCCTGCAAAGCTTTACAAGGCAATCTATTAACCAAATATGTAGCTGTATTAACAGCCTCAGCCCACAAATAATTTGGGCAATTCTTCTCTTTCATCATGGACCTTGCAAACTCAACAAGAGTCCTATTTCTTCTTTCTGCTACCCCATTTTGTTGAGGAGAGTACCTGCAAGTGACTTCTCTCTTTATACCTGCATTCCACAAATAATCATTGAACTCATTTGAAAAATACTCTCCCCCTCCATCTGACCTTAGTCTCCTCAATTTTTGACCTGTAATCCTTTCTGCATATGCATGATAGTGTTTAAATGTATTAAACACTTCTGACTTTTCCTTAATCACATAAATTGTGATCCACCTGGTAGCATCATCAACATATATGACATAATATCTTGAACCATTTATACTAAAGTCCTTTGAAGGACCCCACACATCTGTATGCACCAATTCAAGTCTTTCTGAATACATAAATCCATGCTTGGAATAGGATTGCTTATGAGCCTTACCTAATTGACATGCCTCACATCTGTATGTCATGTGTTGACCTGCAATGTTGGGCATTCCAAGCACTGAATCATTGTTAATCATTTCTTTGATACCTCTTTCATTAAAGTGTCCAAGTCTTTTGTGCCAAAGATCCAATTCTGACACCTTCTGCTCTCCATATGTGAACATAGCATGTCCAACATTTCCTTGTACCTTCAATGTGAAAAGCCTTCCTTCTTTCTTTCCTGCAATAACTTGTTTATACCCTTGACTAGGGTCTTCCACATAAACTCCATCATTTGTGAACCTTACCTCATATCCTTTTTCCACAATTTGACCTACACTGATCAAATTCTTTGGAATTGTGGGAACATAAAGTACCTTACTCAGAAGAGTGCTCCCATCCTTAGCTTTGACTGAACCAATTGACTTTACCTTATGCTTTGTATTGTCACCTGTCTGCACTGTATGATTAATTGCATTATGATCTAGGTCAGTCATCAAAGCAATATTTCCACTTAAGTGATTACTACATCCTGAATCAATATAGAACACTCTCATGTCCTCATGTGAGGTTTCACATGTATTCATAATGAGAGTCGAATCCTCCTTTTGATCTGATGCATAGTTGTAGTAGGTGTTATTATAGGATTGATTTTGGAAGTTTCTTCCACCACCTCTTCCAAAAGAATTCCTACCACCTCTACCTCTGAAATTTCCTCTCTGAAATCTACCACCTCTTGCTCTTTGATTAAAGTTCTGATAATTACCATTGTTTTGATTATTGTGCCAACAATCATGAGATAGATGATTGGTCTTACCACATATCCAACAAGCTCTTGCATTATCTTTGTTGTTTCTGCCTCTTCCTCTACTTCTGCCATTTCCTCTTCCTCTTATGAAGTTTGCTTGGTTTGATGTACCTTCTTCTTCACCTGATTGTTGCTTTCCTTTGTTGGCTTTCTTCTTGTCTTTAGAATACATTGCATGACCTGCACTCTTATCAACATCTCCTTTGATATCATTCTCAAAAGTTAGCATATGTCCTAACAATTGATTCAAATCAGGAGTAAAGTGATCTAATGAAAGTTCTGTAGATAAAATGAAAGGCTTCCACTTCTCATCTCCTCTTAGCCCTGTGAGTATTTGTCTTACCAATTTGTCTTCTTCAATATCTTCATCAACTGCACCTAAAGAATCTGCAATGTCCTTCATCTTTGTCACATAATCAGAGATTGATTGTGAGGCCTTCTTCTTGAAGGTTGTAAACTCTGCCCATAGTGAAGCCTTCCTTGACTTGGTTGTATTTTGGAAATGTTCTTCCAAAGCATTCCAAATGTCACAAGCACTCTCAAGTCCTCTAATGTGAGGAAGCAAATAGTCATTGACTGCCATGTAGATGATGCTTCTTGCTTGAGCATCCTTCTTCATCCAATTCTTCAAATCTGCAAGCTCCTCCCTAGTTGGAACACTAGGATCTCTGAATTCTGGCTTTTCTTCATCTCCTGTGATGTATCCTATCAGATCTTTGCTCATAAGGTGAGCTTCCATCCTCATAGACCATGCAGGATAGTTCTCTCTATCCAATTTTTCAATTTGGAGACTATCTCCCATCTTTTCTTCACCTGTAGCTTCAAATCTTTAACCTTTACAGATAATAAATGTACCTTTACTTCGAATGTTGCTCCTTCTGATCCTTTTGATGCTCTTTGTATGTCTTCCTTTGATCTTTCTTCAACCTTTACCCTTCTGCACCTTCAAAATGTAAAGTTTTGTATTTCTGCAATAGTCGGAGTCTTCTTCACTTCAATTTTGACACAACCTGCTTTGATACCACTGATGGAGAGTGTTAATCTCCAAAAGAACAAGTTAACCTTGAATTTAGATCACCTCTATATCAAGATCAACTTTAGACTCCACCTAATTTAGAGAATCTTCACCAAATTATCAGAAAATTGATTATTCTGAAAATTTCAGTTTCTTCAGAAAAGTCTGCTGCAGATTAGTCACTCATTGACTAATCAATCCTGTAAAGTTTTTGATAAAACTTTGCACAACACTTCGCCTTAAGGTTGCGCAACTTTTCCAAGTTAAATCTCTCAAAAAGATTAAGTACACACTGAGAAATGTGTGAAACACTTTACCTATGTCTGAAAGTGCTTCTCTGCAATGGCGACTTTGACACCTGCAACTTCTTAGCACTGGTTCTCCCAAAGTAAATCCCGTTTGATCAAGATCTTTTAGCCATAGATAGCTTACCTTCCAACTTAGATTTTAAGCCCTCATTTATGTAAAACTTTACACTGTAGATTGAGCAATGATCATTTCATTGAAGATGAAATGTGCGCCAGATTTCTCGACTGTTAGAACATTCTTACATATGAATGTTCCTAATCAAAATTCTCACAGCCTGATTACAATTAACCTCTCAAATTCTAGCCATAGATAGATTAGCTATGGACTTAGATACGTGCAAAAGGATTTCTCAAAAGATTAAACACAGAGGGAGCAGACAGCAAAATATCGGGCGCAAAATTTTTCGATTTCTCAAAAAATTTACATCTAAGTGAGAATGGACAATTCACTCACTCTTCATGTGTCTAATGACACTAATTTCTCTCTCCCTATTCTCAAAATCTCTTCTGCTCTACTTGCCCGACATTTTCAAACATATTTATAGATGAATATATACAAGTGTATGACTTAAACAAAGATATAAGTCAGCTAATGTACATATGTGTACATGTCTTTGGATTTTCTGAATATGCCCTTCCTTCAACCATCTGAATTTGTTCTCTTCTTGACTTCTTGACTTCATTTCTCCATAATCCTTCAATTGATGATTGTCATGCACCAACATCATTGACGATCTTCAAGAGTTATGGAGAGGTATTAATGTCATTGATGTATCGAAAAGCATCAATGAAAGACATATTACGGTTCGTGGTATTGTGGCTTGGACTATTCACAATTTTCCAGGATATGGTGTTTGTTCAGGTATTGATGTAATTTTTTTATTCAATATGCATGTAAATAAATATGATTTAATCTAATTATATTTTTATCATTTTCATGATGCAAGAATATCTACTAAGGGTTATAAAGCTTGTCCATATTGTGGTGATTGGTTGAGATCAATCTATAATAAGAATCTCAACAAAAATATTTATCTTTGACATCGATGATTCTTGCCTGATGATCATCCATTAAGATCAAAAAGAAAAGCGATACATTTTAATGGAAATCTTGAAACAGGTCAGTGTCCAAAACCTATGACGCCTATGTATTGGTATAAAAAATGGACAGATGGACCTCTGATAGATCCAGAATCAGAAATCTTCAGTGATGATTCAGATAATGAGTATGTGAACAGAGGTAAAGGAAAATTGGCACTCGCAGAGAACATATCAATATGGTATTCTTTGGATTATTGGAAAGAGTTAAAAGTATAGGGGGTTCCATTCTTATTTACATTTCAAGAAAAAAATGATGTTTCTACTTTTGTAGCATATAATAGCGAATGCATGCAAGCATTCCTTAGCGAGTACGAGGAACTTCAAAATCTCCGAAGTAAAAGGCGAAAAAAAAAAGATATAGATGTAATCTCGATAATAATGAGATTACAGATATATCTTCTTTCATGGATTGGCTATATAGTCGTTTGCAATGCGGCAACGCAAATAATGAAGAAATCTCATATGAGCAAAGAGAGTTAATGATAGGTTGTGAATAAAAGGTAATTTTATTAAAATAATATTTTATTTTTTTCATATATGTATGTTAGTTTCTATTTACTAATTGAATTTATTTTGCAAGCTCGAATGTTCACTAATATGTGGGTTTTTGGACTGCATATTAGAATCAAAGCCATTGATTCTTTACGTAAAACAGAGGATTCTAGTATTGTTGCTTCTTTCAAGCAACTATCACGTGCTAGCTCAAAAGACATGAACCTTATAGATAGCGAACTTGGTTACGTAGGAACTATTGTTGGTATGTACGAAATTTCATTTCGTACATTCAAACAGGTAGAAAAAAGTTTATATTTTTTTTGATAGAGTTAGCTATTTTTTTAAGCACATAATAATGGGTTTTTGTTGTTATATATTTTGATAGGTCATTTTGAAAGTTGACTGGTTTCGAGCCGAGTATAAAGTAGTAATTCCACATTAAGAAAGGAATTATTTGGGTTTTGGGCAATTGATTCTTCCAAGGTAATGCGATCTACTAAAGAACCATATATTCTTTCTAGGCATATTGAACAAGCATTTTTTTATAAAAACCCAGATGCTCATCCTTGGTGGCAAGTCATTCATGTGCAAAATAGAGGTAGGTCATTGTTTGAAGAGTTTATTGTTAGAGAGATCGAAGAAAGTCCTCTTGATGATTCAGCATTAGATATTGATACATCATTATACGTGATAATGATACTAATTTTTCTCATGAAGAGGATAATTCTCTACATGCTGATTCTACTGATGAGGAAGAGGAATAACCATAAATAGATATTAATCCATCAATAGATGATGTGATTCATGAGAACATAGATTTAACAATAGAAGAAATAAATGAAATCAATAAGGATAATGAAGATGAGACTATATTGACGTCTTACCAAAATGATGGCAATAATGAAAACATATGAGCAGATTAGATAGTAAATTCTACTCTAGTTATCGATCAATAACTTGAAGCTTCTGAATGGATATCAGATAATAGATTTTTTTATTAACTTGAATAATGATGAATCCTACTAGAGAGATGAAATCATGTTCTTTTATTTTTTATATATAGCTTTATCTTCGAGGAGCAAATTTTTATCATGTATGTATGCATATGTGTGTGTATTCATGTGTATTATATGTATACATATGTTAGTATGCATATATATATATATGTATTTCATGTATATGTATGTGTTTGCATGTGTGTGATATATGTATACATGTGTTAAATATGCATATGCATTTATGTAAAATATTCATGTATTCATGTAATATATGCATGTGTTTATAATTGTGTACATGTATATATGTATATGTGTCTATGTGTAAATATGTACATGTAAATATGTACATGTAAATATGTATGCATGTATATATATGTTGATGTGTGCATGCAGGCATGTATATGTGATGTGTACATGTATATATGTGTATATGTCTATGTGTAAATGTGTACATGTAAATATGTATGCATGTATAAATATATTTATGTGTGCATTTAGGCATGTATGTGTGATGCATAATATATCTACTCCATTTTATATTTATGCATGTGTATCTACATGATGTGTATATATCTTTATATATATTATGATCCTCATTGATTCGAGTAGCTATATATAGAGGCATAAGGTTGGAAGGAGAGACATCTCTCTAGTAGGACGTCGGAGGAATAGATGCAATGTGTACATATACTTCAAACATATGGCTAAAAGGTTGAATTAGATTTTTTAAATTAGGGGTTTTAAAACCCTAATATCGAAATTAGTGTTTTCAATTTAGGATTTTTGAAATAGGATTTATTTCTTTATTTATTTATTTATGTGTATGCATGTGTTGTGTATGTATGTGTATCTATATGTGCATATGCATGTGTTTTGTGTGTGTATATATGCATGTGTATATGTATATATGCATGTAAATATGATTATATGATTCTATGTGTGTGTACATATGATTATGCATGTGTATGTGTATGTGAGTATGTGTACGTGTATGTGAGTATGTGTATGTGTCTATGTGTATTCATTATATGTTTGTAACTGCATGCATGTGTATGTGTGTGTAAAAATATGCATGTATGTGTGTGCATGTATAAATGTGCATGTATGTGTATATGTGTGTAAATGTGCATGTATGATCTATATGTGTGTGTATGCGTGTATTTATACCTCTAGTCTCACTCTTTTCTCTCTCTCTCTCTCATATACATACATACATGCATAAACACACATACTCATATCCACATATATATACATAAAAGCAGTGCAGACCGTGCATTATCACGATGATGAGCCATAAGTATCCGCATCTCTTTTAGACACCACTTAAGCAACCATCCTGTCCCAAACTGTGTCTCAAGCGAACTAAGTACGTATTTTTTATCCCTCTCATCATGCTCACTACAAAAATAAAGAAAATAATGTAAATAAAACATAAGATATTTATTTCAATTTATATGTAAAATTTTTACTTACTTCCACGGTAAGTGGACAAAGTGCAGGTAAGAGTCGCATAGTGCCCACATTCTTCTCTTGAACTCCAATCCATTCCATATGTACACAATGTTCCCCTATGGCTCTATATCACACTCTAGTCCTAAGGTGCCTATGCATGTCCTCATAGGCAACTCTGCTCTGCTATCACGATTTGGAGGTGGTATAGGTGTCCTGAAAATAGAGAGATAAAAATAAATAAAAATATGTGTTATAATATCATTAAAAACGTTTATGAAAAAAAAACCATACCTATGAGCAGATAGCTCTCTTCCTGCATGTGGAGCTGTAGAAGAGACCTCCTCTGATCGCTCGGTAAGCATCTAGATCGTACAATCGAGCTCCTCATCAGACATCTCTGAGTAATCACGCATGATGGCCCCTAGAGTATCAGACGGAACTCTTGCTCTCATAAGACTTTTTATGAGAGTGAGTTTCGCCTTTCTCTCTCTACTAGGATCCATAATACCTAACATATAAAACAAAATGGTTAGAAATCAATATATATATACGTGTACATATTTATGTGTGTATGCATTAAGTATGTGTATGTATGCATGTGTGTGTGTATGTATGTGCATGTATGTGTGTGTGTATGTGTGTATGCATGTGTATGTGTGTATGTGTCTATGTGTGTGTGTATATGTGTGTGTATGTGTGTGTGTTTATGTGTATGTGTGTTCATCTATGAGTGTGTATGTGTTTATGTGTGTGTATGTGTCTATGTGTGTATGTGTCTATGTGTGTGTATGTGTCTATGTGTGTATGTGTATGCACGTATGTATGCATATGTGTGTGTATGCATTATGTATGCATATGTGTGTGTATGCATTATGTATGTGTATGTATGCATGTATGCATGTATGTATGTATGTATGCATATGCATATGCATTATGTATGTATATGTATGCATGTATGTGTATGTGTGAGTATGTCTCTCTATGTGTGTGTATATGCATATATGTGTGTGTATGTGTGTATGTGTGTGTATATGTGTTTGTATGTGTGTATGCATGTGTATGTGTGTGTATGCATCATTATGTGTGTATGTGTCTATGTGTGTATGTGTGTGTGTATATGTGTGTGTGTGTGTCTATGTGTATGTGTGTGTGTCTATGAGTGTGTATGTGTATATGTTTATGTATGTATCTATGTGTGTGTATGTGTCTATGTGTGTATGTGTATGCATGTATGTATGCATATGTGTGTTTATGCATGTGTATGTGTGTGTATGCATCATTATGTGTGTATGTGTCTATGTGTGTATGTTTGTGTGTGTGTGTATATGTGTGTGTGTATGTGTATGTGTCTATGTGTATGTGTCACTATGCGTCTATGAGTGTGTATGTGTTTATGTGTGTGTATGTGTCTATGTGTGTGTATGTGTGTATGTGTATGCATGTATGTATGCATATGTGTGTATGTGTGTGTATGCATTATGTATGCATATGTGTGTGTATGCATTATGTATGTGTATGTAAGCATGTGCATTATGTATGCATGTAAGTATGTATGTATGCATATGCATTATGTATGCATATGTATGCATGTATGTGTATGTGTGTGTATGTGTGTGTATGTGTCTCTATGTGTGTGTATGCATATATGTGTGTGTATGTGTGTGTATATGTGTCTCTATGTGTGTATGCATGTGTATGTGTGTATGCATGTGTATGTGTGTGTATGCATCATTATGTGTGTTTGTGTCTATGTATGTATGTGTGTGTATATGTGTGTGTATGTGTGTGTGTGTGTCTATGTGTATGTGTGTGTATCTATGAGTGTGTATGTGTTTATGTGTGTGTATGTGTCTATGTGTGTGTATGCATCTATGCATGTGCATTATGTATGCATGTAAGTATGTATGTATGCATATGCATATGCATATGTATGCATGTATGTGTATATGTGTGTATGTCTCTCTATGTGTGTGTATGCATATATGTGTGTGTATGTGTGTGTATATGTATCTGTATGTGTGTATGCATGTGTATGTGTGTGTATGCATCATTATGTGTGTATGTGTGTATGTGTGTGTGTATATGTGTGTGTATGTGTGTGTGCATCTATGTGTATGTGTGTGTATCTATGAGTGTGTATGTGTTTATGTGTGTGTATGTATCTATGTGTGTGTATGTGTCTATGTGTGTATGTGTATGCATGTATAATGTATGTGTATGCATGTGTATGTGCATGTATGCATCATTATGTATGTATGTGTCTATGTGTGTATGTGTTTGTGTATATGTGTGTGTGTATGTGTGTGTGTCTATGTGTATGTGTGGCTATGCGTCTATGAGTGTGTATGTGTTTATGTGTGTGTATGTGTCTATGTGTGTGTATGTGTCTATGTGTGTATGTGTATGCATGTATGTATGCATAGGTGTGTGTATGTGTGTGTATGCATTATGTATGCATATGTTTGTGTATGCATTATGTATGTGTATGTATGCATGTAAGTATGTATGTATGCATATGCATATGCATTATGTATGCATATGCATATGCATATGCATTATGTATGCATATGTATGCATGTATGTGTATGTGTGTGTATGTCTCTCTATGTGTGTGTATGCATATGTGTGTGTGTATGTGTGTGTATATGTGTGTGTATGTGTGTATGCATGTGTATGTGTGTGAATGCATCATTATGTGTGTATGTGTCTATGTGTGTATGTGTGTGTGTATATGTGTGTGTATGTGTGTGCATGTCTATGTGTATGTGTGTGTGTCTAGGAGTGTGTATGTGTTTATGTGTGTGTATGTGTGTATGTGTTTATGTGTGTGTATGTGTCTATGTGTGTTTATGTGTCTATGTGTATATGTGTATGCATGTATGTATGCATATGTGTGTGTATGTGTGTGTATGCATTATGTATGCATATGTGTGTGTATGCATTATGTATGTGTATGTATGCATGTGCATTATGTATGTGTATGTATGCATTTGCATTATGTATGCATATGTGTGTGTATGCATGTAAGTATGTATGTATGTACACATATGCATATGCATTATGTATGCATATGTATGCATGTATGTGTATGTGTGTGCATGTCTCTCTATGTGTGTGTATGCATATATGTGTGTGTATGTGTGTGTATGTGTGTATATGTGTGTATGTGTGTGTATATGTATGTGTATATGTGTGCGCATGTGTATGCATTATGTGTGCATGTGTGTATGCAACATTATGTGTGTATGTGTGTATATGTGTGTGTATTTGTGTGTATGTGTGTGTGTCTATGTGTATGTGTGTGTGTGTCTATGTGTGTATATGTGTGTGTGTAAGTGTGTGTGTGTGCGCATACCTTGCTTCAATGAGATGCGTCTCTCTCTCTCTCTCTCTCTCTCTCTCTCTCTCTCTCTCTCAGTCTCTTTTTGTTGTCGTGTCCAAATCCAGGCACAAATGTGCCGGGAGAAATCGAACTTTTTTCTTTTACATTCCAGAGCGTCGCATATGTGACGCTGTCCAGTTTGCCAACATCGCAAATAACGTCACTAGTTAGCGATGGTATTTGCGACGCACTAATTTAGCATCGCATAAGCGATGCAGGCATCGCTTATGTGACGAATGCCCGAAAAAAAAGTCCGAAAACAGCAACGTCGCTTATGCGACGCTAGCGTTGCATAATCGACGATGTTCCTTTTTTTTTCAATTCGGTGGCATCGCTACGCCCCCCTATTTCTTGTAGTGTGTGGAGCTCTAAACTCCCATCATACTGAGGTATATTTTGGATTTCTTAATCTTATATGGAAGTCAATACACTAGACTATGTGTATGCATGGTTTTTCCCATCAATCTAAGAAAAATCCCACCATTTCCCTTTCCCAAAAGGGCTACTTGTCCAAAACAACTCCTGAACTTTATGTAAAAATCATAAAAATAGGCTATTTTGGAGGTGCCTAAAGCTTATGCTTACTTGTATTTTGAGGAAATTATGGATTCTAAATGCGACTATATACTTCATAATCTACATACACATGATTTCCCTCCAAAAACTTGGCTCCCCTAATGCTTCAATATCATTCTCAAAAATGAAAATTCTTACAGGAATTCAAAAATACGCAAACCTGGAGCTTGAAGCCATACTCCTCCTCCTTGCTAAAGTATTGAGGAAGGTTGTGAAGAGCAATCTTCCTATCTTCATGTGTGGATATATTGTTGACTTGATCTCCAAAGAGGATGTAGAAAATAGATTGGGTAGATCCCATCTTTGGTCGTCCAAGTATGTGGCTTGAGTGGACTTTGTTGCTCCATTTGCAAACCAATTTGTCGAAACAATTGCATCGGATGCGGCTCCACATAAAAGCGAACTTCAATCTATGTGCATGGCATGATGGCTGGGCATTTCTCTCATCCCTGTAGGTCGAATCCATGGCTTATCCCCTCCATGATCTTACAATATTTTGTATGCTCTTCAGTTTCTAATACCGACTTGGATGTGGGTTCGTGGATAGCTTAGAAGCCTCTCTAGAAGGTGGTGAAATTTCGAATCCCGACTGCTACACACATTGTAGAAGTGAATCCTACCTACTCTGATACCATTATCATATCTCACCCCTAAAGGATCTTTTTGCCATCGCTATTAGCTACTCCCTGCGGTCGTCCCACATAGATATGCCTTCTTCAATTTTCCGCCCAACCATCGAGCTCACACGCTTTTCACACTAATCGTGTGTTTTCTTATTCTTCTTTTGTATATCTACCTAATGAGGCAACATACAATATCTTTCCAAGTGACAAGATATTACTCTAGCCTCCATAACATCAAATTATCATGCCCATAAAGCCTATGATGTGATAGCTAAAGGTCTCCTCATAGTCCAATCCATGAGTCCAAGAAAATCTTTTGGCTATACCTAGCAATACCTCCATCTGAATGTTTCTTTACTTTATAAACCCACTTGTTTCCAATTACCTTAATGTCTTTCTTCCTTGGTACAAGAGTCCAAGTGTTATTTTCTTCCACAACCTTGATGTAATAAAGTGATAGGTTGGAGATGGTTGAACCACACCCTTGATAGATAGGAGATGGTTGAACTACACCCTAAGAGAGAGGATTAGGAAGTAATCCTCAACCATGGATTTTGGGGCAAGTGGTTAGCCCATCGCATTCCTAACCAAGAGGTTTTAAGTTCAATTCCTTACACTTGATCTCCTCTTGCATAGCTTCTTTCCACTACTTGCATGTGTTAGATTCTTCAAAACATGTGGGTTCTTCAATAACCTTGCTCATATAAGCATAATGTCTAGCCATAAATGAATCATAGGTAAGTCTTTCAATTGGATACCTTACCCTATCAGATTTCCTTATCTCATCGATCCATTGATTTGGATATTTGTTGTTGATCTTTGAGCTCTCCCCCTTCTTCTCGTGATGGTATGAATTGAGCTTAATCCATAGATCTTCATTTTCTTCTATTTCTGTGATTTTGGATTTTTCTTTGCTTCTTGCATCACTTAATTGACTTGATGTAGGGCTGGTTCTATCTCGTGGTTGTTGAGAACTTGAATCTTTGGGTTTACTAAGAACTATGCTCTCTGGTTTATCCCTTGTTGTCTTCTTCTCATCAACTTCATTATCATGCGTAGATACATTTGAAGCATACCAAGGTAACAATTCATCAAATCTAACATCTCTTGATACTTTTAATTCCTTTGTTGTATGGCTATAACAACTATAACCCTTCTATTCACTTGCATACCCTACAAGACACACCTTTCTAATCTACTATCAAGCTTGTTCCTTAATTCATTTGGAATAAACTCATAGAAAGTACAACCGAAGACTCTCAAGTGTGAAACATTTGGCTTTCTATTGTAGCAAGCTTCATAAGGTGTAGTAGCATGTATACTTGATGTGGAAGCTCTGCTCATGATGCAAATAGTTGTGGTTGTTGCATCAGCCCAATAATAGTTAGGCATACTCATTTCCTTCATCATTGCCCTGGCACATTATGCAACATACCTATTCTTCATTTTTGCTACACCATTTTTTTGTGATGTATACCTGCATATGATCTGCCTTTTGATACTATTAGTTTCCAAGACATAAAAAAACTCATGAGAGAATAATTCTCCTCCTCCATATGACCTAATACACGATGTACCTATCACATTCTCTTTTAGCCATAACCTAATACTTCTTGAAATAATAAAATACAACTGATTTATGTCTCATGCAATAGAGCCACACCATCCTTGTACAATCATCTATGAAAGTCACAAACTATCTATTACATCCAATTGAGTTTTCCTTTGTTGGTTCCTAAACATCTGTATGAATGAGGTCAACTAGATGGTAGCTCACATAATTGTTCTTCTTGAATGGTAAGCTTGTCTTTCCCAATTGACAAGCTTCACACAAGTTCTTGAGATTCTAATTATAGAGATTAGGTAACCCTAACACTAACCTCTTCTTTCCATGTCGTTTCAACCTTTGAGAGTTTATGTGTTCATACCTTTTGTGCCATAGATCTAATTATGCCACCTTCTTGTTTCCATATGTGAAGTAAGTTGTGTGATTGAAGTTAGGCCTCACATCCAAGGTGAACAAGCTTCCTTCCTTTCTGCCTTTGGCTATCAATCAGTACCTTTCTTTAGGGTTGCAACCCTCTCTCAACCATTTTCCCCACAGAAACTAAGTTCTTTGTAATTATGGGAACGTGAAGCACAACTTTCAACACTTGGCTTTATGAGAACCTTCTAACATAACATCACCTATGTGTGTAATAGCATGAGGAGTATCATCACCTGTTTCTACATGTCCTTTGGTTGATGGCACCTGCATGTTTGAGAAGAACTCCTTGTTGCAACTCATGTGGTTGCTACAGCCACTATCAATGTACCAAGTATTTGATCATTTTGTCTTGTAGTCACTTATCTACATCATGGCTAACATAATTTCATTTTCATTTGAAGTAGATGCATAATTACCTTGACCTTTATAAGTTGAATTTGTCTTCTCCCTTTGATAGCAATCTATTGCATAGTGGCCATACTTGCCACAAATGAATCATACTTTTGAATTTTAATTGTCTCTGTTGTGATTTGACCTTCCTTCTCTTCCTCTAAACTTGCTCCTTCCTCTAGATGAAGATTATTTGCTCTCTTGGTCTTGATCAAAATCACCATTTGATCATTTGCCTTGTCTTCCTCTTCCTCTGCCTTGATTCCTTCATCTTCCTCTACCTTTATCTACATAAAAGGCTTGGGTTTCATTGCCCTTTGCTTTTGAGTCTCCAATATTCATTTCCTAAGTGACCATCAAGGCCACCAACTGCTCGAAATCTAGAAGAGTATCTTTGACATACACAAATGTTGTAAAAGCCATCCACTTCTCATCATCACTAAGCCCATTTAAGGTATATGCAACTAGGTCATCAACATTTATGTGACAACCTATAGAGCCTAATGCATCACTAACTTCTTTGATCTTCAATATGTAATCATTTATGTCATTGCTAGGGGTTTTCTTGAAGTTGTTAAGTTCCTTATTCAACTGAATCTTCCTAGCTTTAGTCGAGATGGAGTAGAATCTCTCTAGTGTTTCCCATACTTTCATGGAAGTATCTAACTCTTGTATATGCCCAATCATGGCATTGCTAATGTGTTGTGAAAGTATGAAGATGAATATCTTATCCCTTTCATTTCACTCTTTGAAATTCCTTAATTGATCAAGAGTTGGATTCTCTTCTAATCTAGGTCTTGCATCTATGCCACTGATTAGACCCCATAATCCTTTTCCCATAAGATAACTAGAGATCCCAAACTTCCATGGCTAATAATTATTCTTGTCCAACTTCTCAATTTGAGTGCACATGATGAGTTCTAATGCACACTCCCAGATCCCTTTGATGTAGAGGAAGTGAATAATAACAAAAGACTTACCTTTCATCTTCAAGATGTATCCAACAAATGATACTTATGTCTTCATTCTTCACTAGTAGGCTCCCCTTGCTTGGTGTGTGCCTTTGAGCTTGATCTAGCAACACTTCTTCCTTAAAAATCCTTTAGAGTCTTCTCATGCTCCTCTTGCATGCTTCAAATGTGTTGAATAGCTCTGATGCAACTATTGGGAGAATTTGCAACTTCCCTATGCAGTCTTGAAGTTATAATGTCCTCACAAGCAACTTGAGAGAACCTCTACTTAATGAAATGATCGAGTCTCTGAGAACATACACATTGAACCCAAGACCTTTCATGCACATAAACTATATTCTAAGGCCTTGCCAATGCAAGTCAACTCACTTAAATTGGTTACTCCTATTGGGAGAACCAATACCTTCAAGACTGACTAAATTTGCTCTTCACTTGGTGTACACAAATAAACACTTGTTCACTCTTGAACTTGCTTCGCCTAGAATATGTAGAGAAATGATCCGAGACTTTAACCAACTTTAGATAACTGAATTAAATATCTAATAATCCAAAGATTGAAAGAATTCAACGAGATATGACTAATGAACAATGCTCAACACTTAGAGAAATCTAGAGTGCTGACACAAAATTTTGTGTGTCAGCTATGGCTATACAAAACCTTATTCAAACTCAACCAAGCAACCAGAGGGCTATCTTAGATTAGAGGCCTACTAACTTGCTTCCAAACTATCTAGGAGCATACACATACATGAGATCTTGCAAATTCAAAGCTGACTATGTGTAGATATAGAGATGAAAAGATTCCCTATAAGTTAGGAATTATTTTTCATAGATTATAGGCAATTACTCACATCTAAGTATGATTCAAATTTTGGTTGTTGAAGAGAGGATTCTATTTCAAATTTTATTCATGATTTCATGCTCGAATGATTGCTTTCTGAGGCTCCAAGTGGCATCCATGTGATGGTCCAAATTAGGCTAAGATTGAAGCTTGTATTTCAACATGTACGTGTATGTGTGTTTATGCATGTGTATGTATGTGTGTATGTGAATGTATGTGTGTGTCTTTGTATGCATGTGTGTACATACGTGAATATGTGTATGTGTGATCCTCTTGCACAACTCTCTCTCTCTCTCTCTCTCTCTCTCTCTTTGTCTCCCTCTCTCTCTCTCTCACTATCAGGCTTTCTCTCATCAGATCTCGACACAAATGTGTCGAGGGAATTCATAATTTTTTTAAGTGCAGGACATCGCTTATGTGATGCAAAAGCATCGCAAGCAATTTGCTAGAGCTACTAATAACATCACTACTCTATGATGCTATAAGTGATGCTTATTAATAACATTGTATAAGCCATAGTAATTGTCGCTTACATGACTTGGTTTTTTTCTTTGGCGTCACTTATGCAACATTCATTGGAAATAGCATGGCATAACTGATGCTACATGTTTTTTTTTTAAGTGGGGGCATTGCTACACCCCCTTGCTCCTTATAGTGTAGGCCTATGTGAGTCACTCTCTAGACAAATCTCTTCCAAGTGGGACAGTTCCAAGGGATTTGTGAAGAATCTTGGGCAAAGTAATTATTTGAAAAACCTTGATTGCATTTCTGGAATACATTTTGAAGCAGAATATCTTTTGATCCTTTTTGAAAGTCAGGATGGCACTTGCTTTGGACAAGAGGAAAAAATCTTTGCCTCTTTGCTTTGTGCAAGGTTGGGTCCAAGATCTTGTTTTGAAGTTCACTTAATTCAACAGACCAATCAGAGTGGTACGTGGTGCTTCAAAGTTCAAGTGAACCGAGACTCAGAAGAAATACTTCAGCTAATCCAAAGATAGAAGTCACAAGAAGTGAAGACTAGCAGCAAGAAGGAATGATCCACTTTCTGAAGCAAAGAGTATGGTGCTAGATGCGACCTAGACCTCATACACCTTGACAGGTGCTACATTGTCACATTACTCAACTTGATCCGTTCATCAAAGGAGTAGCCTCACATGAGCAACGTAGTGGATGGCTCATGTGAACCTATGTACATCCAAGTAAGCCTGTTTATTTTGCTTAGAGCATTACTAGGAGACGAATGTTCTCACTTCTCTATTTATGTAGAATTTTCTACTACACATCATTATAGTTTGCTTGCATATCATGCCACGATTCTTTTGGGTTGACAAGGTCACCGCCCAAGTATCGGTAGGAACACCTAAGAGGGTCACTCCCTTTCCCTTTGATTATATATGCATTTAGTATTCTCCCCTAGAAAAGAGCATGAAAGCCAAAGCCGTAAGCTAGCATGCATCGGCAATTCAATTTGTGAGGATGCAAATTCTTCCCGATGGGGGTGAATGGTGTGCTTCATGGGTGAGGACTTTGGGGGTGATGGCCAAAACAAAAACTCATGCTCCAAAGCCCGATTGGTTTTAGCTGGTCACAATGAGGGCTATGTTTGGATGGCTTTCGGATGGAACCTAGGGACATTTCTCAAGATGGGCCATGGATTGGTCCGAGATCACTTCTAAAGGCTTCTGCATACTCAAAAGGCCTATGCTTCTACTTACCTTCTCATGAGGCCGACTCGGAGGAACCTCCAAGTCTCTTCATAACAGAGTGCTCTCTAAGTGAGCACGATGATCTCTAGACAACAATACTCAAACATGTTTACGTTCACTCTTAAATGACGATATAGAGAAAAAAGACAAAAGAGAATTGAAAAACTATATAAGTAAAGTAACTTGAATGAGGAAACCTTCCTTGAAAAAGAGAAAGGAAATAAGAAATCGTAGGACTAAGAGCTAATTCTACACTAGGCATAGTCAAGTTTCCTTGTCATGTATGTCCCCATGGATGGGAAAAACTCACAATATATAGAAAACTCAAATTTAAAAAACTTCTATTTTGCTTGAAGATTTCGAAAGAAGAATAGACAGCACATGATTGTAACCACACATTTCTTTACGTGTGTATCCTCTAAGTCCTTTGCAAACTCTTGAAAACATTGATAGCAAAACTACTCTTTTCCAAACACTTCCATACATTTCTAATATAAACACTTTTTTTTCATTACATAAAATAAAACTAAGGTACACCACGAATGCTCATACATTATGCTTTCTTTGGAGGGTTAAACCCAAGTGAAGCTCCACATGCACACTCGTAGTTACTAGTGAGGGTGACCACGAAAACCACCACCCCGAAACTCAAAAAACGGCCTAATAGTTTGCATGGCGCCCAAGGGTCTACTCTCGGCTTACCACTTTTCATCTGAATCTTATGTACTGAACAACGGCAGCACCCTGGAAAGCTCCTCCTGTTTTGCTCCTCTCTGCTTCGCGTCCGCACTCCCGACCCCGCTTCTTTGTTCTAAATTCACCGGCCGCAAGCTGCATAATCCAGCAGCAGAGTACGATTGCGCCATTCCAGGACCCCCATTCCATCGTCCATTGATCCGATCGTGGAATTCCTAACTGGGCATGTTCTAATCTTAGGAGTACCTAAGTGAAATTCTTCGAGGCGCTTCAACATTTTGGTCGGATCTGTTTCAGCCTAAGCATCATGGCGCTATCTGCGAACGTTCTCGGTCTTTATGTGGTGAAAAAGGACGCAGGAATCATTACATTTTGCAGAAAAATGCCGGCCGACTACTATAGTCGTAGCATCCGTATGAATTCAAGTCAAACGCAGATGAGCATTGCAACGCCGTCCAGGTTCCGTAAAACACTATTTTTGTACCTCTTTTTTTTCTTCCCAGAGAGAGAGAGAGAGAGAGAGCTTTTGCTGCGTGAACAGAGAACTGAAGACGCAAACGCCTCGAATTGGAGGTAGAGTCGAGTTGAATGCGCAGGTGACACATTCGATGCCACCAGGAAAAATAGAAATGTTCCAGTCATTGCAAGACTGGGCGGAGGCGAACATTTTGCCCTTTCTCAAGCCAGTGGAGAGAAGTTGGCAGCCACAGGATTTCTTGCCAGATCCAAGTTCCGATGCTTTCCTAGAGGACTTAAAGGAACTCCGGATGAGGTCCAAGGAGCTCCCTCCAGAGTACATGGTTTGCCTTGTCGGGGATATGATAACTGAAGAGGCTTTGCCTACTTATCAGACCATGCTCAACACACTGGATGGAGTACGAGATGAAACGGGGGCATCTTCGACTGCGTGGGCTCGATGGACTCGAGCATGGACAGCAGAGGAGAATAGACACGGTGATCTTTTAAATATGTATTTGTATCTCAGCGGACGCGTGAACATGCGTGCAATAGAGAAGACTACACAGTATCTGATAGGATCTGGAATGGTAATGTATTCCGATCCGATAATTTTGTCAATGTTTTTGTAGGAACATAAATATAAATGTGTCTTCTTTTTATTTTTGTTGTTTTCAGGATCCAAGGACGGAGAACAATCCGTATCTCGGTTTCATCTATACTTCTTTCCAGGAGAGAGCAACTTTCATATCTCATGGAAATACAGCCAGACAAGCTAAGGAATTTGGAGATCTTAGACTGGCACAAATTTGTGGGACTATCGCTGCAGATGAAAGACGGCATGAGAACGCATATTCAAAGATAGTGGAAAAACTTTTTGAACTGGATCCTGATGGGACAATGCTATGCTTCGAGGATATGATGAGGAAGAAAATATCCATGCCTGCACATTTGATGTATGATGGGTGCGATTCAGAAATTTTCAACAATTTTTCAACCATTGCTCAAAAGACGGGCGTCTACACCGCAAAAGATTATGCTGACATTTTGGAGCATCTGATAAGGAGATGGAATGTGGATAAACTGTCAGCACTGTCAAGCCGGGGACAGCAAGCACAGGATTATGTGTGTGGTCTTGCCGCTCGAATCAGAAAACTAGAAGAGAGAGCGCAAGCAAGGTCTGCCAAAATGCCCAGGACAGCGGCATTTTCGTGGATCTTCAACCAAGAATTGGCTTTGGTATAGCATGAACGTCGGTGATCTTAAAGGAAGTTTATATAGTAATGGCGAGAACTGAGGATTAGCATTTGAAGTACGAGTTAAACCCTTTGTAAATGTTACACATTCACTTGGCAACAAGGTCGATAGGGTACGGCTTACCTTAGCATGACGGATCGTTATCTTGTGTCTAGGAATGTTTGTTTATGACCCCGAAGCAGGCTCACGTTTAGTAGGATACTTTTGGATCATAAAGGGGGAAAGTATTGTAGGGATTTGTGTACTTATTTATGGACATTTTTGTAGGACCAGAGTTTTTGGAATATAATTAAAGCGCATTACTTGATTAACTTGTCGTTAAAAAAGGTAAAATTCGAAGAGCTTGATGTTTCTGTGACACATGTTCATAAGGTTAAGGTAGCATAAAAAGTTGCTCTTTGAGTTTAAGAATTTGCAGTATCTTTTTAAATGGAAGTTCGGCACGTGCCTACTCTCTCAGTTTTAACTTTGAAAGTATAAGTGTAGAGGTGAATGGCCATAGTATTTGCGGGACCCACAAAGCAAAGTTAAACAAGGTTACCACTCTATTAAATTGGCTAGAGCAATTACATGTCTAGCATGGTGGTTGAAAATTGGCTAGAGCCATTACATGTCTAGCATGGTGGTTGAACTCTGGACCTCTGCCTCAAGAGGCCAAAGTTTGCACTATTTTGAACAACTCGATTTTCGTGGAATACATGTTGGGGAGGTAACATGGATAAAGAGTAACATGTTATGAGAACGTAGCGAAGCTTGTTAATTATGCTCTCAATGTTTCACTTTTTAAAGAGGTTGAGAGTTTCGTTTGCTTCCAAAGCCGGTCTCCATTATAACGTCAACGAAAGCGTTTGGTACAAATCTGCAGAAACTTCCTTTGGATTGGGGACCCAACAGGAGGGGGATTCCCAAAATCAAATGGGAAAATTGCATTAGCCCTAAAGACTCAGGGGGCTTGGGAATTTTGGATATTGTTGGGTTGGCAGACAAGTTGGCGGCAAAGTGGCTTATCAAGGCTTGGAGCAATAGGGAGTCCTCTTGGGCTAAATTGATCTTTAGAAACACGGAAGACCTTACCTTAGTTGGCCACCCTAGTTGGAAGGACATAGGGATTCTCACGCTTTTGTTCTCCCCCCACCCGGTCTTCCCTAAAGGCTCTAGCCTCGTGTGTTCCTTATGGAAGAATTGGAACAAGGCCAAACAGTTCATCAGAATCAGTGATGAGTGGAAGTGGGCGGCTGGCATAAGACAAAATGACTCTATTTGGTTCCCGATCAGTGGCATTCGGGGGGTGGAGTCTTGGAACCTCCAAACTGCAAGGCGGTTATGGAACAAAGGGTTCAAACAGTGGAAACAACTCTGGAAACAAGAGACCAGCCAGTGGATTAGGTTCGAAGAATTGGATCCGGGACTTAGAGTTACCTTTGAGGAATGGACTCTTCTTCAAAGCAGGTGTTTAGCATGGGACCACTCAACTACCCGCCTTCTCTGCGGTCAGGATCTTCCTTGCTTGGAGGGCCTCAAATGGAGCAATGGTAAGAAGCTATCCAGAATCCCCAACTTCAAAGAGGATTTAGATGTTCACCACACCCTTAACAAGAGATGGTGCCTTTCTTGGACCAAACTTTGGTGGGAGCTAAAATTCATGTCTATTTGGCACCCCCTAATTGAGGTCAAAAAATCCGTTCTCATGTGGCAGATCTTGCATAAAGGTATCTGGACCAATGCAAGGGCTAACAAAATATGTGGTGTGCCACCATGGTGCAAGCGTTGCCATCGGTGCATCGAAGATTTCGCTCACCTGTTCTTCGATTGCCCCAAGTCCCGTGTTATCTGGCATCACGTGACCCGAGTATTGAGACTCACGAGTCAAATCAACTGGCAACAAGTGATGTTGGGTGAGGCGAATGGCTGCTCATCGAGGCTGTGGAATGCCATCAGAGGTGAGGCTCTCTGGAAGATTTGGAGGGAGCGTTGTGCTGTCAATTTTGTCCAAACTCCTAAGGAATGGTCGATCGAGAAATCCTTGTTTCTCCTAGGTAAAAGAATCTCCCGAGTCAAGAGATCGCCACCGTTTAGACATCACTATATTTATCTCCTCAAAAACAAGTTGAAACCCAAATGGGTCCCACATGAGGGTGATGATAATTTTATCCGCCTCATTTGTAATGCCCTGTAGCTTTCCATACTCCTCCTCTGCATTCTGGGATTTGGGGGGTCCCATGGGCACTAGTCCCATTCACTTGTAACTTTTTCTCTTTATTATAATTAAAGTCCGAGAGATTAGGCTAAGGAACTTTCTTTATTTAAAAAAAAACTTTGAAGTGAGATGAAACGTGCCCGCGCCCCTAAAACAATGGAAGTGGAGAGTTGAGGCGGGGGAAAGGATATCGTGAATTATGCACTTTTGTGACTTAACACAAGAAAAATAAATGCAAGTAGAGAACATAATCAATTGCGCCCGCAGACCAAAGGAAAGAAAAAACGCCCGCGAATCCAAAAGCTATTACGAATCGAAGGTCATGTGTACTCCACATGCTAAGTCGTGCATCTATTATATTGTGATATATCAATAATGAAAATGAGATCAAGGTTTTCTGGATAATATTTCTGCAATACTTTTAGAAGTATGATGGCATGAATTGGAAGCGTGTCTAGTTGAAGCGTTCACAACGAGAGGGGGGTTTCTGCGCCAAAATCTCCCAAAACATCCAGTACTTCTGGAAACACATTTGATATGGATAGCTGCTTCCTTAATGAGGCAATTTCCCGTTCGACTCCTTCACATCTTTTTGTCATCCCATTAATTCATAATAATACCCACTCCAAGCTTGCTCTTTCAGTCTTTTCGTTGTTGAGATAAACAAATATGTATTGTCACTCCCATGTGAGGCCACTTGATAGATTTCCCACTAGTGGCCCTCTATTATCTACACAAAAACTTGATCCACTCAAAACCAAATATTTCAATGAAAATTCAAACTTTTAAATGCAGATATTGAATCATATCAAATTGCGCATTTTTTCTTCATTTTTCAGAAATTACAAACCATAGTACACAATTAATGACAATCACTAAATTATCAATTTGTCATCTACTTGGTCGAAGGCATGGAAACCAAGAAGACCTAGATATGGAGAGAGATGGAATAGATGAAAAGTGAATTTCTGAATTAGAAAATTGCAAACATTTCTTCATGCATTACAGGTAACCTCCTTATTGCATATCAAAACGTGTAGAATTAAAAATTGCTTTGAAACTTTGATGGAAAATGCCTTATCTCGTTTCAGATATCCTCACGTGTGCAAGGAACCTCCAATGCAAGGGAAAGATGCCTCAAGAAAAGTTTATCCCCTTGGGACACCCGAACCTCCAATGCAAGGGAAAGATGCCTCAAGACAAGTTTATCCCCTTGGGACACCCGTTTGTTACCATGGCTTTGAAACTTTGATGGAAAATGCCTTATCTCGTTTCAGATATCCTCACGTGTGCAAGGAACCTCCAATGCAAGGGAAAGATGCCTCAAGAAAAGTTTATCCCCTTGTGACACCCGTGTCTTACCATGGACACCCCATAAGAGCAAAGAAGAAGAAGAGGGATCCATGGTGGTGGGACATATGTCATCCCGAGGATATATGAACATATGGGATCCCTAGACATATACTTTGATATTCTGGATCCAAGTGATTTTGTGGGGATCTAGGGACATATGGGATCCCTAGATATATAAAAGTGCTTACATCATGGAGTAGGTAGTGCATGTATTGCCCATTTCCTCTTTGGTGATGTATCTTTCTTGGGATCCATTGATGGGATCTTTGATTGGTTCCTCTTCCTTCTTTCTTTTTGTTGATGAAGCTTGTCTTTGTCCCTTTCTTTGGTTGTATGATCTTTTCAGTCCTCTTTGTTGAAGAAGCATATGCTTGATGTTGCTTTGTGTGCACTTTAAGTGCCATGTTCATGAGAGAGTATATGAAGGTGTAATCTTCGATAATAGAAGTGTGTCTAATGACATTGGAAAGGTCTTACCTTGATTATTACTCAAGCTGGTATCTAATCCCTTGCATATTGCCATATATGAGAGCTTGGTTGCTACTCTAATGTATGATCTTCCAATAAAAGTTATTGATTTTACCATTTAGTCCAATGCATCATAAAATGGGGGTTTCCCTTGCAAAACTAGGACATTATAAAAACATGGCTCGAATTTCTATTTATGCCACTTCGTTCTTGCATACTTACTTTACTAGAATCTACCATCATAAGGATTTAACACTAGTGTTGTACTTGGACACTTTAGTGTCCTCAAAAAGAGAGATTATTTGATGATTTTTTAAGATTACTAGAAGGAACCATTTATAAATGTAACTATGCAAGATGTTGGCATAAGGGTTGAATATTTCTAGAAAAATATACTTTTCACTATAGGTTAGAAAAATTAAGATTATTCACTAATTTTATGATGCTTATTTCAGTATTAGTGGAGAAATTATAGTGATATCAGTTAGTGGTTATTTTTAATTAAAATCATGATCTCATAATTTTCATTGTTGTAAATGCAATAAAGTCTCTTATTTTATATACTTCAACATTTTTCTATCCATAGTTAGAGATTTTAATGATTTTTACTAAGTTTGTGGCATAAAATTAATTTCATATATGCCACAACGGTCTTATCATCTATGAATTATTTTGGAAAGTGATGGTATGAATTTGACTCATTTTTTATTATCAAAATACTATTTAATATTCGTAAAGCTAGAGATATTTTTTTTAACGACCTTAGGAGTCAAATTTCTATGGATATTCTTCAAGTTAAACAATGCTACTTATTTTCTATGCTAAGAAAAGGTCATTGGATGAGAAAATATTGCATATGCTACATGATTAAAGTTAATATGCTAGTTGTTTCTATATAAAGTAGTTTATAATGTTTATATAGTTATTTTGATTGATATTATATACCTTATATCATTGAAAAAAGCTATTTTTTTAGGATGAATTTATATTCTTGGTAGAGTGGAACATGGCTTTTCAATAAAATATTGAGATTGTTGGTGGTATCTGAGATAGGTACAAAAATAGTTGGTTCAAATACATTACCATACTCGTATGATACTATATGATGGTTTTTGAAATAAAACACTAGACATTTTAGTGTCTTGTGTTGGAAGAGATGGATGGATACCTCAAGAGATTGAAGTGTTACCGCTAAAACTTGCTTTGTACCTACCCTATCAAACTTCAGAGTTATGTTGTAAGTCCTTTTATCTTGCAAATGATACCAAGAAAGCACCTATGTTTTTTGGAATAGATCCCTCAAACAATTGAATCAAAACAAACTACTTTGTAAATAGCTAGTCTCACAAAACTTACTATTTTGGTCTTTTGCTCAGTGCTCACAGTACAATAGCAATCGATAAATATACTTTTGAGAGAATCAAATTAGTTTAGGTAGCTAATTATTACAAGTGGAATCATCTAAAATGATGAACTACACTCAGAGAAATCAATTTAGCAATCAAATGATTATCCTGGACTTTTTAGGGACTGAACAGTAAATGACCAGTGAACACTTCGACACAAATTTATTTGTGTGTTGTGCTCCAAGCTTCTTCTTCTTCGTGTTGTTCACGTGCTTCCACAGACGTCTAACTCCAACAAGGATTCGAAGTATTTGGTAAGATAAATGATTTGTTCATCTTTGCAAATCTTTGGTAACATTTGAGTTAGTATACATAACTATCTTGTGTATAAACCAAAGCTAGTTCATGATATTTAGTACTATTTCTCTTTGGAAGAACCTACTAAGCTAAGAGGAACAAGGAACCTGGATAAGACCTAGAGTAATGGTCTACCAAATAAATCCAATTCCTAAAAGTTGTAATTTTAGTATTTGGATGATGGAAGTTTTGAAGATTTAAATATTTAAGATTAAACCATGCAAGAAGAATGATATTTTTTTAAGGTAAATCAAACAAAATTTGGACAATGATCCACTACACATGATGGAAATTTGGCCGATCCCAAGGACACGCACCCCCTTGGCCTAGAGGTATATATGTGGGTGGAGTCGGATGGGTGGAGACATGCTCTGTCTGAGGATTATGGTCTTGCTAGATGTCTTAGCTCTTCTTGCTAGTTAGAGTTGTAGGTAGAAGCTATAGTTATTTAACAAGGCCATTGAATGAGAAACTTAGTAGATGCTCCCCATTGCATTGGAAATATCACAGACTTTTGTATCCACAACTACCACACATGTAACTATGACATCAACCATCTTTGATGGAGAGTGTTAATCTCCAAAAGAACAAGTTGACCTTGAATTTAGATCACCTCTATATCAAGATCAACTTTAGACTCCACCTAATTTAGAGAATCTTCACCAAATTATCAGGAAATTGATTATTCTGAAAAATTCAGTTTCTTCAGAAAAGTCTGCTGCAGATTAGTCACTCATTGACTAATCAATCCTGTAAAGTTTTTGATAAAACTTTGCACAACACTTTGCCTTAAGGTTGCGCAACTTTGCCAAGTTAAATCTCTCAAAAAGATTAAGTACACACTGAGAAATGTGTGAAACACTTTACCTATGTCTGAAAGTGCTTCTCTGCAATGGCGACTTTGACACCTGCAACTTCTTAGCACTGGTTCTCCCAACTCTGAACCCGTTTGATCAAGATCTTCTAGCCATAGATAGCTTACCTTCCAACTTAGATTTTGAGCCCTCACTTGTGTAAAACTTTACACTGTAGACTGAGCACTGACCATTTCTTTGAAGATGAAATGTGCGCCAGATTTTTCGACTCTCAGAACATCTTCACATATGAATGTTCCTAAACAAAATTCTCACAGCCTGATTGAAATTAATCTCTCAAATTCTAGCCATAGATAGATTAGCTATGGACTTAGATACGTGCAAAAGGATTCTTCAAAAGATTAAGCACAGAAGGAGAATGGGAAAGAAGATCGACGCGCAGAATTCTACAACATTTTCTTCTTCATTACTTTTCATACATATGGTTGATGATACATACAATGTTCATCACCTCTTCACCTATTCTTCTCTATCTGATCTATATCACTCTCTCCTACTATGAATACGTATCTGTAGATATATATACGAGTCTAACTCGTCATCTTTTTCAAAATACATTGAACTATTTACAAGAGTAATATACAAAAGAAACATTTCTGATTCTATTTTCTTCCTCTGAAAGTAATCTTCATTCTTCCACATATCTTCTCACTTTGATCTTCATATAATCACTATTGATGATTGCTCTGCTCCAACAGCTCCCCCTCAATCTTCAATTGTGATTACCTGCATCTTCTTTATTCCTGCCATATCTTTAAACCTCTGCAACTTAGGTCCATCCAAACTTTTAGTCATCATATCTGCAAGTTGATCTTTTGTAGGGGTATGTATGACTTCAATTTCCTTCTCAATGACCTTCTCTCTCAGAAAATGATACTGTATTTCAATATGCTTAGTTCTAGCATGAAATACAGGATTAGTTGCCAAGTATAATGAACTCATATTGTCTCCACAAATAATAGGAGTACTCTGAATCACATCAAAAACTTTCAAAAGTGTCTTTAGCCATATTACCTCTTTTGCAGCTTCCACCATACCTTTATATTCTGCTTCTGTAGATGACAAAGCAACTGTATGTTGCTTCTTGGAACACCATGAAATCAATTTGTCTCCTACATAGCACAAGTATCCATGTGTTGATCTTCTATCATCCACATTACCTGCCCAATCTGCATCACTATATATCTTGATTCTTGTATCTGAAGTAAACCCATAGTACAACCCTTCTTTGAGTGTACCCTTGATGTACCTAAGTACTCTTTGTCCTGCAATCCAATGTTCCTTTCTAGGACAATGCATGAATTGTGAAAGCACACCAACTGCATATGACAAGTCAGGCCTTGTCAATGTAGCATAAATCAAGCTACCAACCAAACTTTGATAGAGTTTCATATCTCTGAACTCTTCTCCTCCAAACCTAGTCAATTTATGGTTCACTTCCAAAGGTGTAGGTGCAACCCTGCAATCTTCCATTTTAAATTTGGTTAGCAAATTTTTAAGATACCTTTCTTGGGTCACATATACTCCATGATGAGTATAAGAGATCTCCATTCCCAAGAAGAATGATAGGTTCCCCAAATCACTGATTTTGAACTCTTTCTCCATCTGCTTCTTGATCATTTGTATTCCCTTATCATCTGTTCCTGTAAGTATTATGTCATCAACATAAATACACACATAAATGAATCCATTTTCACTTGCTTTGACTAGCAAGCTACTATCTGCCTTTGATGCTTGAAATCCAAGATCATTCAAGAATTTTACAAGCCTATAATTCCAAGCCCTTGGGGCTTGCTTCAACCCATACAAAGCTCTCTTGAGCTTACATACATAATTTGGACTCACTTGATCTTTGAACCCATCTGGTTGCTCCATGTAGACTTCATCTGAAATGTAACCATTCAAGAAAGCATTTTTAACATCTAATTGAGACAACTTCCAACCTTTACAAGCAGCAATTGCAATGAGTGTCCTGATGGTTGTCATCTTTGCCACAGGACTATAAGTCTCATCATAGTCCACTCCATATGTCTGTGCATACCCTTTCACAACAAAGTCTAGCTTTGTACCTAGACACACTTCCATCCGCAAATCTCTTTGTTTTGTAAACCCACTTACATCCAATAATCTTCTGACTATTAGGTTTAGGAACCAAATCCCATGTTTGATTCTCTATCAATGCATCATACTCCTCTTGCATAGCATCTTCCCAATTCTTCTTCCCTTTGGCTTCTTCATATGTAGAAGGGTCTTCATCTGCTTTTACCAAATAAGCATAATCTTTAGTAGTCAAGAATGAAGTGTCATAGCTATACCTTGTAGGTTGCCATTTGTGCCTAGATGATCTCCTAACTTCTGCACTTCTTGAGGTCTCTGGTTCATCACATTCTGGATCAAACCTTGGCCTCTCTTCAACTTCAATCTGCACTTCATTACTCTCACTTTCATCAAGTAATTGAATCTTTGCTTTACCTTTCCTTTGTTCCACTACTTCTTCATCATCTGCATGTACATTATATTTACCTGCATACCAAGTACCTTGCTCATCAAATGTAACATCCTTGGATACAATAAATTGCTTTGTGGATGGACTCCACAACCTGTATCCCATTTGCTTATCATCATAACCAATGAATACATACTTCTCTGCCTTAGGCTCCAACTTATGCCTCAATTGAGATGGCACATATGCATATGCCAAGCATCCAAATATTCTGCAATGATCCAAGGTAGGTTTCTTACCCCACCAAGCTTCATATGGTGTCATACCCTGCAAAGCTTTACAAGGCAATCTATTAACCAAATATGTAGCTGTATTAACAGCCTCAGCCCACAAATAATTTGGGCAATTCTTCTCTTTCATCATGGACCTTGCAAACTCAACAAGAGTCCTATTTCTTCTTTCTGCTACCCCATTTTGTTGAGGAGAGTACCTGCAAGTAACTTCTCTCTTTATACCTGCATTCCACAAATAATCATTGAACTCATTTGAAAAATACTCTCCCCCTCCATCTGACCTTAGTCTCTTCAATTTTTGACCTGTAATCCTTTCTGCATATGCATGATAGTGTTTAAATGTATTAAACACTTCTGACTTTTCCTTAATCACATAAATTGTGATCCACCTGGTAGCATCATCAACATATATGACATAATATCTTGAACCATTTATACTAAAGTCCTTTGAAGGACCCCACACATCTGTATGCACCAATTCAAGTCTTTCTGAATACATAAATCCATGCTTGGAATAGGATTGCTTATGAGCCTTACCTAATTGACATGCCTCACATCTGTATGTCATGTGTTGACCTGCAATGTTAGGCATTCCAAGCACTGAATCATTGTTAATCATTTCTTTGATACCTCTTTCATTAAAGTGTCCAAGTCTTTTGTGCCAAAGATCCAATTCTGACACCTTCTGCTCTCCATATGTGAACATAGCATGTCCAACATTTCCTTGTACCTTCAATGTGAAAAGCCTTCCTTCTTTCTTTCCTGCAATAACTTGTTTATACCCTTGACTAGGGTCTTCCACATAAACTCCATCATTGGTAAACCTTACCTCATAACCTTTTTCCACAATTTGACCTACACTGATCAAATTCTTTGGAATTGTGGGAACATAAAGTACCTTACTCAGAAGAGTGCTCCCATCCTTAGCCTTGACTGAACCAATTGACTTTACCTTATGCTTTGTATTATCACCTGTCTGAACTGTATGATTAATTGCATTATGATCTAGGTCAGTCATCAAAGCAATATTTCCACTTAAATGATTACTACATCCTGAATCAATATAGAACACTCTCATGTCCTCATGTGAGGTTTCACATGTATTCATAATGAGAGTCGAATCCTCCTTTTGATCTGATGCATAGTTGTAGTAGGTGTTATTATAGGATTGATTTTGGAAGTTTCTTCCACCACCTCTTCCAAAAGAATTCCTACCACCTCTACCTCTGAAATTTCCTCTCTGAAATCTACCACCTCTTGCTCTTTGATTAAAGTTCTGATAATTACCATTGTTTTGATTATTGTGCCAACAATCATGAGATAGATGATTGGTCTTACCACATATCCAACAAGCTCTTGCATTATCTTTGTTGTTTCTGCCTCTTCCTCTATTTCTGCCATTTCCTCTTCCTCTTATGAAGTTTGCTTGGTTTGATGTACCTTCTTCTTCACCTGATTGTTGCTTCCCTTTGTTGGCTTTCTTCTTGTCTTTAGAATACATTGCATGACCTGCACTCTTATCAACATCTCCTTTGACATCATTCTCAAAAGTTAGCATATGACCTAACAATTGATTCAAATCAGGAGTAAAGTGATCTAATGAAAGTTCTGTAGATAAAATGAAAGGCTTCCACTTCTCATCTCCTCTTAGCCCTGTAAGTATTTGTCTTACCAATTTGTCTTCTTCAATATCTTCATCAACTGCACCTAAAGAATCTGCAATGTCCTTCATCTTTGTCACATAATCAGAGATTGATTGTGAGGCCTTCTTCTTGAAGGTAGTAAATTCTGCCCATAGTGAAGCCTTCCTTGATTTGGTTGTATTTTGGAAATGCTCTTCCAAAGCATTCCAAATGTCACAAGCACTCTCAAGTCCTCTAATGTGAGGAAGCAAATAGTCATTGACTGCCATGTAGATGATGCTTCTTGCTTGAGCATCCTTCTTCATCCAATTCTTCAAATCTGCAAGCTCCTCCCTAGTTGGAACACTAGGATCTCTGAATTCTGGCTTTTCTTCATCTCCTGTGATGTATCCTATCAGATCTTTGCTCATAAGGTGAGCTTCCATCCTCATAGACCATGCAGGATAGTTCTCTCTATCCAACTTTTCAATTTGGAGACTATCTCCCATCCTTGCTTCACCTGTAGTCTCAAAACTTTAACCTTTACAGATAATGAATGTACCTTTACTTCGAATGTTGCTCCTTCTGATCCTTTTGATGCTCTTTGTATGTCTTCCTTTGATCTTTCTTCACACTTTGACCTTTTGCACCTTCAAAATGTAAAGTTTTTGTACTTCTGCAATAGTCGGAGTCTTCTTCACTTCAATTTTGACACAACCTGCTCTGATACCATTGATGGAGAGTGTTAATCTCCAAAAGAACAAGTTGACCTTGAATTTAGATCACCTCTATATCAAGATCAACTTTAGACTCCACCTAATTTAGAGAATCTTCACCAAATTATCAGGAAATTGATTATTCTGAAAAATTCAGTTTCTTCAGAAAAGTCTGCTGCAGATTAGTCACTCATTGACTAATCAATCCTGTAAAGTTTTTGATAAAACTTTGCACAACACTTCGCCTTAAGGTTGCGCAACTTTGCCAAGTTAAATCTCTCAAAAAGATTAAGTACACACTGAGAAATGTGTGAAACACTTTACCTATGTCTGAAAGTGCTTCTCTGCAATGGCGACTTTGACACCTGCAACTTCTTAGCACTGGTTCTCCCAACTCTGAACCCGTTTGATCAAGATCTTCTAGCCATAGATAGCTTACCTTCCAACTTAGATTTTGAGCCCTCACTTGTGTAAAACTTTACACTGTAGACTGAGCACTGACCATTTCTTTGAAGATGAAATGTGCGCCAGATTTTTCGACTCTCAGAACATCTTCACATATGAATGTTCCTAAACAAAATTCTCACAGCCTGATTGAAATTAATCTCTCAAATTCTAGCCATAGATAGATTAGCTATGGACTTAGATACGTGCAAAAGGATTCTTCAAAAGATTAAGCACAGAAGGAGAATGGGAAAGAAGATCGACGCGCAGAATTCTACAACATTTTCTTCTTCATTACTTTTCATACATATGGTTGATGATACATACAATGTTCATCACCTCTTCACCTATTCTTCTCTATCTGATCTATATCACTCTCTCCTACTATGAATACGTATCTGTAGATATATATACGAGTCTAACTCGTCATCTTTTTCAAAATACATTGAACTATTTACAAGAGTAATATACAAAAGAAACATTTCTGATTCTATTTTCTTCCTCTGAAAGTAATCTTCATTCTTCCACATATCTTCTCACTTTGATCTTCATATAATCACTATTGATGATTGCTCTGCTCCAACAATCTTAACACCAAATGTTATACTTGAACACTTTAGAGTCCAGGAAAAGAGACATTATTTTATGAATTTTCTAGATTACTAAAAGAAACCATTTATAAATGTAACTATGGAGGTTATAACAAGGGTTAATTGTCTAGAAAATTATGTTTTCATTAAAGGATAGAGAACATTAAGATTTATTCACTAATTTTATGATGCTAATTTTAGTATTGCAACAAAAAGTACGGTGATGTTAGTTAATGTTGAATTTTTTATCAAAATCATGATCTCCCAATTTTAATTATTGTAAATATGATAAAATCTTTTACTTTATATACTTAAACACCTTTTTATCCATAATTAGAGATTTTTTTATGATTTTTACTAAATTTATGATATAAAACTAATTTCATATGTGCCACTACAATGTTATCATCTATGAACTATTTTGTGAATTCATGGTATAAATATTCAAAATACCACTTGAGATTCTTAAAGCTAGAAATACTTTCTTGACAACCTTAGGAGACAAGTTTTTGTGTTGTTTCTTCAAGGTGAATAATACTTCTATATTTTTAAGCTAAGAATCAATCATTTGATGAGTAAATATTGCATACGGTGCATGATTAGAGTTAATATGCTAGTTTTTTCTATATAAAGTAGTTTATAATGTTTATACAATTATTTTGATTCATATTATAAACCTTATATCATTGAGAAAAATATAATTTTTTAGGATGAAATTTTATTCTCGGCATAGTGGAATATTTTTATTTGATGAAATATTGAGATGGTTAGTGTTATGTGAGATAGGTACAAAAATTATTTGTTCAAAGACATGTGGCCTATTTTGTATGATACTATATGATGGTTTTTGGAATACAAATCTGATCGCTTTAGTGTAAATGCTTCAATAACATCTAAAAGTCTCCCAGAGTGTATAAGTATATAATGAGCACCCTGTATTGTAGTAAATTTTGTATCATAAAAATGATTTTTCTAATGCTCAAGACATGTTAGATGATTATATAAATTTAAATTAACATAAAAAATTGATTCCACTAGGAGATAATTTTTTTTCTATGGAGATATTTCTTTCTTCCCATATATAAGTCTATAGATAAAAGTTAAATTTTTTTAACTAGATTCAATAATTTCTATATGAGTTATCAAAATTGGTTATTTAAAAATTTATATATATTGTTTAGAACATTTAGGTGTGAGTCCCTGGTTATAACTATTTCCATCTTATTTTCCATATTGCTTTCTCTCACCTTTCCATAATATGGCTTTGGCCTTGAAGAAATATAAATTTTATCCCCTTCTCAAGGCAGATAGAAATAGGAAGAGTTTAAAGAGTATGGAGTGGCATAGCACCTTCTTGAGAAAGAAAGCTATTCCATCTTGTCCATATAATTTCTTGATCTTGGAGCATATGGCACCATTTCCCTTAAGGCTTGCACCATTCAGACTTGAATATAGCATGGCCTTAAGAACTTCTTTGGGAGCTTTATCATCCCACTTATGCATGATGTGGGGCCAAAATTGACCAGTTTTGTATGCCTCCCATGTATAAAGAGTAGATATATTATCCACAAGACTAGCATAAATACATGTATGGAAAGACATCATATCAAATTCACAAAGAAATAAATTTTTGGGAAGGTTATATTTGTCTACCAACCTTCGAGTAATCCCCTTGTAATCTCCTTGGATATAAGAGATTGAGCCAGATCCCCCTGAATTTTCTCAAATGAGCTTGTGATCTATGTTGCATTATTCCTTATTCAATAATTTGATCATTCATGAATAATTATGGAATGTTACGATAGATCAATATTATTCAGCTGAGTTATTTGGTTCCACATGAGCTTATTCAGATAAGTGTGAATAGTATTTGGGCAGTAATTTGGGCGTTTGATCGAATAAAATTTTGATCAAAAAGCTTTCGATCGAAAACTTTCTCAATCCTAAAACGTTCGATAAAAATGTTTTCCATAAAATAATGCCCCATGTAGAAAAAACAAGGTATACACTCTTTTAAAAATATTATGTATTTTGGGATTATAAAAGTAAAGAAAAATATAGATTTTTTTGTTTAAGATTGTGAGTCAAAACGATTGTGATTGTTTGACTCAACATTAATTCTTACTTTAGAATAGTATGTGTATGTGTACGTATGTGTATGGTTGTAAGTGAAATTTTATTGTGATTATTTGAATCAAGATTGATTCTTACTTCACAATAGTATGTGTGCCTATATTGATTGTGAGTTATAACCTATTGTGATTGTCTGACTTAACATTGATTCTTACTTCATAATAGTATGTGTATGTGTTGATATATTTAGATAGTGATGTGTGTGAACACACTAGGACCGCCGGGGCACTTTTTTCCCTCTGTAGGAGGTTTTTTTCCCCTGGCTTGTATATACGCCTATTGCCCTAATGGACTACTTATCTTTGTACATTCTCTAGTAATACATTCAGTATTGTGTGTTTGTGCTCCAAGCTTCTTCTTCTTCCTTGTGCTGTTCATGTGCTTCCGCAGACATGTATCTCGAACAATTGGTATCAGAGCAGGTCGTCGCTTCATCTAGGGTGCCGTCGACACTCTTCCATTTGCAGTCTCAGATTCACACGAAATTTGGTGAGCATACTCAGGGTGTTTCTGTTTGCCAGTATAAGCATCTCAAAGTCTATTACAGGTCTAGCCGAATTTGTTGGGGCAATTTTGTTCAACTTTTTGAGATACAATCAATTTTCTGCATCAAGGTATTTTAGTCACCGGCCATTGTTGAAAGCAGTGATGTATTCCGTATGTTGGTTGTTGAGGATAAGTTGGATGGTACCAACTACCCATTATGGGCTGATATGATGCGACATGTATTGGTTGCAAAAGGATTGTGGAACATTGTGCAGGGTATTGAAAGATGTCGTGTTACACCTCTGACTATAGGTACTGCAAATATAGGTGCTGGAGCTAATGAAGATGGTGTCGAAGATGATATTCCGCAGATTCCTATTCGTGTTACTCTTTCTGCCGCACCTACTACAGAGCAGATTTGTTGGGATGGCAGAGATGCCCAGGCACATGCATTGATAGCTTTTTCTGTCAAACGTGCCATTCGTTGGGATGTCAGAGATGCCTAGGCACATGCATTGATATCTTTGTCTGTCAAACGTGCCATTATTCCTTATATTTGCCCTTGCAGAACAGCTAAGGATGCTTGGGATACACTTACCACATTGTACCAATCTAGGAATGAGGCTCATGTTGCTTACCTCCGAAAACAGTTGGAGAGTGAGCACATGAATGAAGGTGATTCTATGGACAATTTCCTAACAAAGATCAAAGACTTGAAGGAACAATTGATTTTTGCTGATGAGGTTATATACCAGATAGCTCACTTGTGCATACCATTCTGAATGCTCTTCCTGATTCATATCAGAGTTTTTGCTTCTACTCTTTGGTTGATGATGAAAGGCAATCCAAATGCCTTGTCATTTGAGGAGTTAGTCTCTTTTCTGTTGCAAGAAGATCAGTCTAGGCAAAACAGGTCCATTATGCGAGTTGCAGATCAAGCTTTCCTAGCTAGTCAGAAGGGCAAAGGAAAATGGAGCTCTTCAACTAGTAAGCAGAAATCTGCTAATTCTGCATATTCGAAGAAGGAAGATAAAGATGAGAAGAAATCAAAAAAGCAGAAATTGTTTTGTAAGTACTGTAAAAGGAATGAATGATCATATCATAAAGAACTATCCAAAACTGGCTGCTAAAGAGGCAAAGAAGAAAGAGGCTGGAATGGTTGTTGTAGAGGCCTCTACACCAAAAATAGAGTCTGCAAATCTTGTGCAGGAAGAAGAATGGGCATGTCTGCAGTAGACTCAGATGTTTGGTACTTTGACAGTGGGGCAACCAAACATATTACCTTGCAGCATAGTTTCTTCTCTTCACTCGAGCCTGCCTCTACAGGGAATACTGTTACATGCGCCAACAACTCCTCTTATCCTGTTATGGGAGTTGGTAAGATCATTTTGACTACTGCTGATGGTAGTTCTTTCACTTTGTTAGATGCTTTATTTGTGCCAGGGATCAAGAAGAATCTGTTATCAGTTTCTTCATTAGCCAAGATTGGCTTGGTTGTGAAATTTATTGATGACAGATGTACAGTTCATGATCTATCAAATGGCAATGTTATTATTGCTTCTAGCATTTTATGTCGTGGGCTGCATAAGCTCATAGACTATGAAAGATCTGAAAATGATTTGGCATGTGCAGTAAATGATTCTCAGGCTATGTCAGATGCAAAGCTTTGGCATGCACGCTTTGGTTATCTAAATTTTGCTAGTTTGCTATGCCTATAGAAATCTGAAATGGTGTCCTCTTTGCCCAAACTTGAGGCACTTGGAAAACATGTTTTCGAAGGCTGTATTTTGGGCAAAATGCAGCGTTCCTCCTTTCCAAAAGATGGTTCAGTTCGGGCTACACAGAAATTGCAGCTTGTACATAGTGATGTCTGTGGTCCTATGCAGACACCCTCTTTTGGAAATTACCTTTACTTCGTGACTTTCATGGATGCTTTTTCTAGGCATGCATGGGTATATCCACTCAAAGTAAAGTCCGAAGTGTTCATGTGCTTTAAACAGTTTTTTGTTTTGGCTAAAAATATGTCAGCATGTAAAATGGGCACCCTCCGTTCTGATCGAGAGGGGGAATATATGTCTTCTGATTTTAATGCATTTTTGGCTGAACGTGGGAAACACCAGTGTACAGTGCCGTATACACCTCAACAGAATGGAGTTGCTGAATGAAAGAACAGGTCACTCATGGAGATGGCAAGATGCATGGTCAAGAGTCAAGCTTTACGACATAGTTTTTGGCTTGAGCCTGTCATGTGTGCAACATATGTACTGAACAGGTGTCCCACTAAAGCGCTGCAGTCTATCACTCCATATGAGGCTTGACATGACTGCAAGCCATCTGTTGCTCATCTGCGTGTTTTTGGTTATTTGGCATATGCACTAGTGCCTGAAAAACATTGCAGAAAATTGGATGATAAGATAGTAAAATGTATTTTTGTTGGATACAGTTCTGAAAGTAAAGGCTATCATGTGTATCATCCACAGACTAAACGCATTCTGGTTAGCCTTGATGTTGTCTTTGTGGAAGATGCTATTCAGCCATTGCTTTCATGTACTAAGGAGACATATGTTAGCTCCAAAGACATGTATAATACTTTGATGCCTCTTTTTACAGGTGCACAGTCTAGTGCTGGTCCTAATGAGGCAACTTCTCAGCCTTTCCAGGTTTCATATGATGATGTAGATCATTCCATTTCTGATGCAGATTTACATGATGCACTTGTTGATGAGAGAGCTGATATTGAGAGGCAAAAACTATGCCAAAATGGCTGGTGTAGACTTTGCGTGACAGCAAATTAGATGCACCTTTGTCATATCGTACTCGTTCAGGCTCTCATAGTGCCTCCTTTGCATCAGATTGCTATGCTATGGCTGCGTCTAGTCTCTGTGATGAGAATGAACCTGTTTCTTTTGATGAAGCACAATTCAGAAAATTGGATGGCTGCTATGCAATATGAATATGATGCTATAATGAAGTATGGTACATGGTCTTTATGTGACTTGCCTCGTGGCAAGAAGGCCATTGGCACTAAGTGGGTATACAAGCTGAAGTGTAAACCTGATGGTACAATTGATAGGTATAAGGCTAGGCTTGTTGCAAAGGGTTATGCACAGGAAAGAGGCATTGATTTTGATGAGACCTTTGCACCTACATGCCGTATGACTACTGTTCGGAGCATTTGTGCACTGGCAGCCCATCATGGTTGGAATGTGTACATCAGTTAGACATTAAAACAACATTTCTAAATGGTGACTTGCATGAAGAAGTGTATGTTTTTCAGCCTCGTGGCTTTGTGCAGAAAGGGCATGAAAACCAGGTATGTAGGTTAAAGAAGGCATTATATGGTTTAAAGCAAGCACCACGTGCTTGGTATGATAAGATACATGCCTATCTGGTTGCACATGGTTTTGAGAACAGTCCAACTGAAAGCACCTTATATGTTAAGCGTGCTAATGATGTGCTTCTGTTCATCATTGTCTATGTTGATGACATGCTGCTCATTGGTCCTATTGAGAAGCATATTGCTGATTTCAAGGCTGATTTGCAAGCCTCATTTGAGATGTCTGATTTGGGGCATTTGCATCACTATTTGCGCATTCAATTTATGCAAGTTGATGGTGGAATGGCTTTGTGTCAAACGAAATATATTGACACATTATTGTAGTGTTTTGGCCTTGAAGACTATAAGCCTATTGCCACTCCTATGGAGACAGGTTTACGATTGAGTCTTCATGATGCTGGAGATGCATTTGATGTTTTTCTCTATCAGCAGGCTATTGGATGCTTGATTTACTTATGCATTACTCGGCCAAACATTCAGTTTGCTATCTCACGAATGAGCAGGTTTATGCATTGCCCAGGAGTCACGCATTGGAAGGCGGTTAAGCGCATCTTTTGCTACTTGAGTGGTACTCGGCTACTTGGGTTGTTTTATCCCAAGGGGGGATCACTACTGCCAGATTTGCATGCTTTTTCTGACTCAGATTGGGCTAGTTGCTATGACACTCGTGTGTCCACCAGTGGTTTTTGATTCATGCTTGGTAGCTCATGTATATCTTGGTTGAGCAAGAAGAAGCCTACTGTGGCCACTTCCAGTTGTGAGGTTGAGTATAGGGCAGCTTTCACAGCGACTCTTGAGTGTGTGTGGCTCAGATGCCTTATGGCTGATTTGGGTGTTGTCCTGTCTTCTGCCACCACCATCTTCACTGATAGTCAGAGCCCATTGGCAGTTGCGAGGAACCCTGTGTTCCATGCTCGCACTAAGCACATTGAGGTGCATTATCACTATGTTAGGGAGAGGTTCTCTGTTGGGGAGATTAGCTTGACATATGTGCCCATGCAGGAGAACATTGCTGACCTTTTCACGAAGGCTCTGCATAGGGAGAAGTTTTAAGCTTTCCGCAAAGCTTTGGGCTTACTTACTTTTGTGGAGTGATTTCCATATAGCTTGGCACTTCCTTATACATGAGTGCTAGCTCCTTGTTCACTGCATCACTCCCAGGGGGGATTTGTTGATATATTTAGGTAGTGATGTGTGTGAACACACTAGGACCGCCGGGGTACTTTTTTCCCTCTTTAGGAGGTTTTTTTCCCCCGGCTTGTATATACGCCTATTGCCCTAATGGGCTACTTATCTTTGTACATTCTCTAGTAATACATTTAGTATTGTGTGTTTGTGCTCCAAGCTTCTTCTTCTTCCTTGTGCTGTTCGCGTGCTTCCGCAGACATCTATCTCCAATAGTGTGTCTATGTGCATGTACAATTGTGAATTAAACTCTATCATGATGTGTTGGAAAAATTTTTAGCTTATTTTTTAAAATTTAAGGGATGAGAAGATGTTGATAAGTCAAGTGGAGCTTTCTAGTTCAGTAGATGGATTTTTTCTATAGACATATCAATATCTTCTCAGATCCTTTGAATTGTAAAGGCATCCAAGAAAGTTTTCATCTGTTTGAGTGAAGTGTTTTATGCGAGATCCTTTTGATAATAGTATATGTATGCATATGTGCATGTATGAGTGTGAATTAAAATCTATTGTGATTTTTTTATTCAACATTGATTCTTACTTCACAATAGTATGTGTATATGTATGTGTATGTGCATGTATGATTGCGAGTTAAAATTTGTTGTGATTGTCAGACTCAACATTGATTCTTACTTCACAATAGTATGTGTATGTGCACGTTCTTGTATGAGTTAAAATATGTTGCGACTGTCAGACTCAACATTGATTCTTACTTCACACTAGTATGTGTATGTGCATGTGTCTGTATGAGTTAAAATCTATTGTAATTATCTCACTCAACATTGATTCTTACTTCACAATAATATGTGTATGGGTGTGTATTATTGTGATTGTCTCACTCAATATTAAGTCTTACTTCACAATAGTATGTGTATGTGCATGTGCATGTATGATTGACAATTGAAATCTATTGTGAATGTCTGACTCAACATTGATTCTTACTTCACAATAGTATGTGTATGTGTATGTGCATGTATGATTGTGAGTTAGAAGCTATTGTGATTGTTTGACTCATTGTTTTTTCTTACTTCACAATAGTATGTATATGTGTACGTGCATGTATGATTATGAGTGAAAATCTATTGTGATTGTTATCTTAACATTGATTCTTACTTCATAGTAGTATGTGTATATGTATGTGCACATATGATTACGAGTTATAATCTATTGTGATTGTGTGGCTCAACATTGATTCCTACTTCACAAGCTAGGTATTTATTCGACTGAATAATGGAAAAATACCAAATATGTTTGTTTTATTGAGAGTATTCCGAATAAATACGAATAAAAAATTGGACATGCACTTTTTTTATTGAAAAACTTTCCATCATATATTTTCTAATAAAAAATTTTTCAATCGAAAGCGATTTCGATTGAAAACCTAATTCTAATAAAAAAATATATAGTTTTCTATTTGATCAAAAAAAATATTCCACACATTCTTTTTGACAAGTTCTTAGAGCTCTATTACTGCCACACCACTCATAGAGCCCTTTCCTCACCATGTCATTCTAGTATTGCTCTATTTATCATTTATTTTCTATTTTATTCTTATGTTTACTGTGTGTCATGCATATGTTATGATTCACATATGCATCTCTTACATATGTATGATTTGTACTTATGTGATTGGTTTTCTGTATTTTAATCATCAATATCATACATGTTGGACTCACAAAAGTGTTTCTTACTTGTATACTTTGATGATTCAAATTTAAAATAAACCACTACTAATATGACTCGCTATATCAATTCTTACTCTCAGATTAGTATACGATTGAGCAATATATCTATTGAGATTGTTTGAATCGATGCTTTGTTTCCTACTTTCTCAATAGTATAGGGAGTGTATAGGGACTATTGTGATTGTTTGGTTCTTTGATTCTTACTCTCACAATAGTCACTTATATTTATGTGAGCATAATTACAATGTAGGTCACAAGGTGTATAGAAACTATTGTGATTGTGTAATTCTTTGACTCATACTATCACAATAGTTATATACACTCATGTGACAAGAATCATACATAGATTCATGAGACAATATGAACTATTATGAATGTCTGATTCTTTGACTCTTACATTCTTAATAGTTACATAGATTCACTTCAAGATGATAATTATAATTTTTATTTAATTATAAATCTACTTATCTAACTATCTATCCATAATTAATTCATTTATCTATTTATATATTGCTCCACCTATCCATACACTTACTAATTTATCTATTTATATGTGTATTTCAAATGTATTTAAGTATCTATCATTTTATCTATGAGTCTTACTTTATTATTTCTTTTATGAATTAGATTAGTGTTTAAGATTTAATATCAATCAAAATTTTAAATTTATTTTAGTTTATTTCTTATATTTGCATAGATGGTAGGTAAAATAAATAAGCATGAGCAAAAGTTTTTGAAAGACTTTTTCTGCTCGTACATGTATGTAATGAGAGAAGACCAAATCACTTTACCAATGTATATATCAAATTACAAGGATTTCATTGAATAGCTATTTAGAACAACATACATCAATGTTGAAGATAAATTTGGAAGTGTATTAGGAGGACCACAAGTAATAGATGACCAAATGTCCAAAGATCTCACTCGGATCTTTGGAAGAATAGTTAAAGTTGTAGAATCATCGACATTGGATATTACCACAATCCTAGGATTCATCGACAAAATCAAATTTGTCGATTTACATTACCAAACAATGAAGAGAGGAAAGAAAGTGAGACTTGACACTACAGAATAGGCAGAGAGATCAACAATAGCGACAAGAGTAGATCCATATGCAAAAGATATACATGTGAATATGGGAGATCAAACATCCAATAATGTATGTTTGCTACCATATTCATCTATTCATTTTTAAGATGTAGCTACCATGGGAGAAGGACAGTATGGAATGATCCATAAAGTTAGAATAACCCACCAGAGATGCATCAACAAAATCTTTTTCGTAAAATTATTCAAATTACATGGTGGTGAGTTATAGACACGAGAGAATGAAGCTATGAATGAGGCCACTGTTTTACCTATTATGCATAGTGGAATAATCAGTCCACTTGCATTAGCAAGGCATCATAGTAAAGTCCCATGTCTCATTTTTAGATTATGGAATGATGGTACCTTAGACATGTGGCTCGAGAAAATGAAAAAAAAAGACTACTTAAACATATCACGAAGCAGAAGTATCAAAGACACAGAAGGAGATATAGCAACATTAAAGAAAAATATCTCGAAGCTAATGAATGATTGTTGTAAAGAGTGTCATTCCTACATACCTGTAATATTTCCCACAATGATCTCCATCTAGATGAGCTTTCTTATACCAGACTATGTGACTTTGGAAGAGCAACATGTTTGCCAACAAAAATAAGTTTTCCAAAGCTATATAATCTCAAAATATCAACTAGAAATGAGTCAAGTCAGAAGTATTGGTCAATTGCACCCGATGTATAGCCACTAGCCCTCCACCATTTCATAAACGCCAAGAGATATATACAATTTTAGTACTCATGTTGCAACTTTTTAAATACATAGATTTAGATAGTTACATCATTTATAGAAATGGGGTTTATAAGTTTAAATATGCTTTAGAACTAGGATGTGAAGTATTTCGATGGCGATGCACCACACTGTGCTCTCCTTCTCGAGAGCTCCACGACGATATGCTTAGAGTAGAAAACCGAGCTCCTAAGGCCGCACGCAGTACTCCGCACAAAGGCTGCATAATATGCAAAAAGCAGAGTACACAGGAAGCACGAAGACAGACTTCTTAGGTCTTACAATTGCGATCGAACTTACAGTCTATGAGTGACGAGGCCACTATATGTTTTATTAAAGAATATATACAAAGAAGTATCCGGTGGCCATTTGGCCTTTCACATGGACACTAACGGTAACAATCTCCCACTAAAGGCCAATATGGCTAGAGTAACTATGGGAGAAAAATAAAGAATGATAAAGAATACCTGAGTGTAAGTATACAAACTATACCTCCCACCTCATGGGCATGTTACACAGTATACAAGTGACTGCATAAGATCAAGAATCAAGTAACCCCCATCAAGTGACAACGGTGTCGAAAGCTATCTTGTGGTAGAGCTTTAGTCAAAGCATCTGCTAACATTATCTCGAGTGTGAACCTTCTCAAGAATAATGCTCTCACTAGCTAAGCAATCTCTAATGAAGTGATACCTCACCTCAATGTGCTTGGTCTTTGCATGATAGACCGGATTCTTAGCCAAAGCAATGGCACTCTGACTATCACTAAGCAAGCGAGGTACATGCTGAGGTAAACCCATATCACAAGCAAGACGAGAAAGCCACAATGCTTCCTTACATGCCTCACTTGCTGCAACATACTCTGCTTCTGTGGTGGAAACAACTGTACATTCTTGAAGATGAGATCTCCAAGAGATAGCACCTCCAACAAAATGAAAAATATACCCTGATGTAGACTTACGATTGTGTACACAACCAGCATAGTCACAATCTGTGTAACCAATAATGGATGCTTTCCCTCTACCTAAGCATAGACACTTGTCCTTAGTGCCAGTCACATATCTCAAAATCATCTTGACCGCTTCCCAATGTTTCTTGCCAGGATTAGACATATATCTGCTCACAACTCCCACTACAAATTCAATGTCTGGTCTCGTAGCTACCATAACATACATGAGACTACCAATAGTAGATTGATAGGGAATTTTGGTCATGAATTCCTTTTCCTTATCTGATTTGGGGCAGTCATCCTTGCTCAATTTCACATATGTGGGTAAAGGTGTACTCAATGCCTTTCCACCCTACATATTGAACCGACGAAGTACTTTGGATATGTACTCACTTTGAGACAATTATATGCATCTTTTACTCATATCACGAGTAATGCGCATGCCAAGAATATGTTTGGCATCTTCCAAATCCTTCATATCAAATGTCTGACTCAACTTCTTTTTGAGAATTGACAAATCATAAGAGGACTTCCCAACAATCAACATATCATCGACGTAAAGTATTAAGCATATCTGGCTCCCATCAGAGCATCTCTTTGTGTAGAGACAATGATCCTCATTGCTCCGAGAATAGCCTTGGGACTTCATAAAAACATCAAAATTTTGGTACCATTGTCTAGGAGACTGTTTAAAGTCCATACAAGCTCTTCTTGAGCTTACAAACTAGAATTTCCTTGCCAAGAACTTCATAACCCTCTAGTTGTTCCATATAGATCTCATCTGTAAGATCTCCATGCAAGAAAGCTGTTTTCACATCCATTTGGACTAGCTCTAAGTCCTCCATTGCAATGAATCCAAGCAACGTGCGCAAAGTAGTCATCTTCACCATTAGAGAGAAGATTTCCTCAAAATCAACACCATGTTATTGCTTAAAACCCTTTGCAACAAGTCATGCTTTATATTTTGGAGAAGCACTATTTGATGTGAATTTCAGCTTATATACCCATTTACATGGTATAGCTTTCCTACCCTTTGGCAAATGTACTAAGTCCCAAGTACCATTCTTGTGAATAGAATCCAACTCACTCTTCATGGCACGCTCCCACTTGACATGATCCTCTGTATGCATAGCCTCTTTGTAGCAAGAAGGCTCACCGGCATCTGTTAGCATAACAAAATCTAAACGTGGAACATATCTATCAGGTGGATGTGAGACACGTGCAGAAGGTCTCAATGGTTGCTGAACAGGAACATGTGCAGACTGATCTGAATGGACATTCTCTTGAACATCCCTATGTGCAGCATTTTTATGCATGCTAACCGGAGGACTAGTATCCTCAAACATCACTCTTTTCACTTCAACCTCCTTAATGGGCTGTTTATGCATCTTAGACTCATTAAAAATGACATTACTACTTCTAATTGACCATGTTTCAGGATCCCATAAGCGATATCCAAATTTTCCTTCTCGACCATATCCAAGAAAAATGCATTTCTTTGACTTATGGTCCAACTTTTGTCTAAGATTCTTGGGTATATGAACATATGCTTCACACCCAAAAACTCGAAGATGATCATAATATGATGGTTTCCCTGTCCATAACTCTTGTGCCACTTTCAGACCTTTGGCAGTACTAGGTGAAAGGTTAGTCACATGAACTGCAGTCAATACTGCTTCTGCCCAAAAACCTTGTGAGAGGTTTGCATGATGCAACATAGAGACTACTCTATCTTGAATAGTTCTATTCATCCTCTCAGCTACGTCATTCTGTACTGGGGTATAAGGAGCTGTAAACTCTCTACAAATCCCTCTAGACTGACAGAAAAGGCTGAATTCATTATCTGAATGTAAAGCCTTAAGCGTAGTTCCTTTTTCAGTCTCAACTGAAGCAAGCTATTTTCTGAAAGTAGGGAATACATCATCCTTTGATTTGATAGGATATACCCAGACTTTTCTAGTAGCATCATCTATGAAAGTGACAAAGTAAAGAGAACCACCTAAGGACCTAGTGGGCATAGGACCACACACATCTGTATGAACGAGATCTAAAGGCTGAATTTAAGAGTCAATGTGCGTTCTATGCACATTTTTGGTTTGCTTTCCATATTGACAATGCTCACAAAATGAAAAATAAGAGAAAGATAACACAGATAAGTAGCCAGAACGAGAAAGATTTTCCATTCCACTATGAGATATATGGCCCAAACGACCATGCCAAATACAAGCCATAGGCTGTTCAGTAACAGTTAACAAGTGTTCTTTTTTGTGATACAAATAAAGGATAAAGTGAGCCAACTTTGCTTCCTTTTGCAATAACCATATTGCCCTTTGATATACAAAAGGACTGAGCATAGAAGACCACCTTGTAACCAAGGTCATCAAGTTGAGCAACTGACATCAAACTATGTGATAACTGAGGTACATGGTGTACATTATGCATAGTAAATTTTCAAGCATCAATGAACTGCACAACCACATCTCCAATCCCCACAACATCACATTGGTAAGAGTTACCAAGTCTCACGGTACCAAGAGACTTTGCTGCATAATTAGAGAACCATTCTCTATGTGGTGTCACATGGAAAGAAGCACCAAAATCTAGCAGCCAGGTGTGGGAAAGAGAATGAGCCATAAGTGCCTCACATGGCACAGTACTATCAAGTGTCAACACATCAGCATCATCATAAATAGCATTAATTTCTTCAATCTTCACAGTCGAAGTAGATGGTGCAGGTAACTGTTTAACATGCCCATCAACATTCTGTCCTTTACCTTTAGCATTCTTTAATGCATAACTCTTTCTTCATGTGTCCTTTCTTATGACAATAATGGCATTTGATATCCCTCTTCCTTGATTTACTTCTACTCTTATTCCGTTGACCATTCTTTTCCTTGTTCTTGCTCCTGCCACGTTGCTGATTCTTTCCTTGGTAAGAATCACGAACATTATATGCATCTCCACTCTGAGTGCCAACCATAGATTTTCTAAGAATCTCCTCACTCAAGAGTGCTCCACATATGTCATGATAGACGAGTTTACCACCAGGTGCACTGTTGCTAATAGCTGTGCGAAACGTATCCCATGATGATGGTAGGGTGCATAACAACAATACTGCTTTCATTTCATTATCCATATCCATTTTTTGAGCCTGTAATTGGGAGAATATAGCATCAAACTCATTTAGATGAGCAGCAACACTATCTGTGTCCTTCATACGAAGTTCATATAACTTTCTCATCAGATACACTTTATTTGATGCCGTCTCTTTTTCATATGTATTGCATAACTTCTTCCAAAGCTCCTCTGCACTTTCACAGTCTAATACTATAAAGTAAACATTATCTGCCAGGTGCAAGCGAATGGTAGACCTGACCATTTCATCTAACTCATCCCAATCATCTTCATCCATGTCAGCATGCTTCTTTGAAAGCCCATTTACTGGCTTCCATTGCCTCCTTTGAATCAGCACATCTTTAATTTGATTCTTCCATAGAGCAAAGTTTGTGCCATCAAATTTTGGGATCTCAAAATAGTCTTTGCCCTGCAAGTTATGGCTCCTCCTCGGAACACTCGCACTAGAACCTGATCCACCAGATGTGCGTGAGACCTCTGACGCCATGATGGTAGAGAAGTGAATAGAATGATAATGGAGCTAGAAGAGTCCAAACAACAACAAATAAGTGTATCAAGGAGTAAATCGACCACTGTATAGTTGACTAAACTAGAAATCAGGGAAAATTTTACCAGAGTATCCTATGCAAAATTAGCATATGACCAGTGTTAAAGTATCATAAAACTGCAAGTATTGACATGTCTACGTGCATAGAGAATCACTGACTCCACTGCATATAATCAGTTACCCAATAGAAGCCAACTAGGCTTATCGAGCACCTATGAACAACTATCATACATCTCCTATGGCGAGGTGTGTACTCAAGTCAAGGAGACTCAAGGACTTGTGCCAGTGAGACTATACCTCTATTGCAACACAAGTGCGTATAGTGGGAAGTTAACACACATTTAAATGTCAATCCGATCGAACGACCTAACCAAGTGTATGAGGACATGTGCACACATGATGAAAAATGAAGTGGTTTAGCTGATATGCATGAGAAAAGACTAATCCACCTCTCAAACTCACTGAAAGATTGAAAGTGTCTGCCCCGATACCTCTTACATCAGTTTTCAGAAAATCAAGGATTTTTTCTAGCTCCGAACTTTGAATATAGTCAATAAAGGTACTCCTTTCGAAGCTCTTGATGAGACGCATCTATTGGAAGTGGTTTCACTCAATTTTGACAACCCTGCTTCAAGTTATGACCAAAATAGTGAATGGTGAGAAGCACCCACACTTACGCCACAACTCCTACAAGCTCACACACACACTACAATAGCTCAAAAACAGTGGGGAGGGATAGACAACAGTCCTACACACGCATTCCAAGCATTACACACACATACAAGATCAAAGAGAAGATGGAAATCTGCAAGAAAGAGGCAAATTCGAAATTTTGGAGAGCTCCCTCTTCACAATGGCAAAAAGTCTCTACAAAGAGTCACAAAGTGACTTATATACATGTGCCCTAAGTTTGGTCCTTTCACACAAGAGACCGACACTTTATTACTAAAAAGTGAATTTCCTACTAATTTACAAAGGATATTTTACAACAAGTTGGGATTATGCATCTAGAGGACTCTTCTATTGCATTTACATGGCTCTGAGGGAATTCTCTAAGACCTCGAAGAAGAAAAATCATGCCCATTAATTTGAAAATTTTGGGGCTCTTCTCTTGTGCTCCTTTGCTCTGCAACACTCTCCCCCTCTTTGTCTCTGTCGTCCCTTGACAGGCTTTACTTCTTGTCTTCAGCTTGTTTAAGAGGTCTGAATGCACGCACCCAACGGTCGAAGTGGCAACAAGGACTGTCAGAGAATTTGTTATTTTATCCAATGTAAGTCCTTTGCTTTTGTTTTCCCCTTGATATCCCGTACATCACAAATCTGGGTTGATGCATCCAGTCGGGCTGCCACGCACGCCACCAGTGACTAGGAATGTGTTGTCCTTAGTCACCTCTTTCTAGCTTTTGGTCTTCTGATTTGTCCTGGTTGCACACATCTTACCCGGTTGTATTGTTCTGAGCCTGTTTACTTTGTTGATAACCCACGCTATCAGTGGAAGGATTATTACCTGCCAAATGTTGTCTTGCACTTCTTCATGTATGATTCTTGGCCCTGGTCTGTCCTTCCCATGAGATGTCCTGGTTCTGATTGATCTTTAATTCCAATTCTCAGGACCTGGATGATTCGCGTTGTTGCCTGATGCGTGTCCCTACGAGGCTTTGGGCAGAGGGTGGTTCTTCTGTATTATGCTCTTCATTATTTATTGAGCCGTTTTCCACTTTGATCTTCTTCTTCTTCTTTTCTTGCTTGATTCCCCTTCCACACGTCCCTCCTCCTGAACTCTGTCGTCCCCGACAGGCTTTTTGTGGCGACGTGTATAGGTCTGTATGGCTGCTTGCTCTCTTTGGTTTAGAAGACTAGCATGACATATCATAAATTCCTTCCACTGTGTTGACTTCACTCCATCCTCTGGTGCTTGTCAATGATCAGCAAAAAAACTCGTCTCATAAGCGACTAGACGTGCATTCAAGTTCGAAGTCATTTTGACAAAAATTTCTGAATCGATTTCCAAGAAGCCAATGAAAAATGCTACTTCGAAAGTTTGCATATATGTTGATGGCAAGAACATGATTCGAGAATAATATGCCATAAGTGTTAAGCGGCTTGGAATAGTAGATAGATAAAAAAATGAGTGCTTCGAACACTTGCATAATGCCGATGAAATTCAAAAAAGTATATTTTGCGTGCTGGAAGACTTTGATTACTGTTAGTAGCATACTGAATATTTTATTGGTCATTTTAACTGCTAAGTCCGGGACTGTAGCGTATCTGGCAATCCAAAATTCCATTGTTTTTACCATATACTCTTCCGTTGGTAGGTAGTTATGAGTCGGACTAGGTAACAATGGGTAATTCAGCCATTGATTATTGATGCTGCCTTGGCACTGTCCTTCCCAAAATTACAACCAGGAGCGTCTGCGGGGTACTGGGCAAAACGATGGGTTTACCTGAAGCACATATGGTGATGCTTCCCACTATACCTGAAGTGTTGGATTCTTTTCCAAAACTTTGCGTCTCCAAATGGGATCAGCCTTCTCAAATTCTTCTTGGGTATACTTGAATGTATCTTGGCTGAAGTGGAGATTGTAGTCCGGATCTTTATTTGTCGTAGTCTTTATATATTGTCGCGTTTGTTCTTTAAGCAGGCCATAGGGTACACTGAAAGGCTTCAAAATCTGCTCCAAGTTTTTGCTTTCTATCTTAGCTTCCTTCATTACTTAGATGATTTGATCTTCAAATTCAGCCGTAAGCTAGGACACCAGTAGTGCTCTTTCCGGTTGGCTTAGTTCTGCAATGTCCCGAGTAGTATGTTCAATTTGAACCTGCTGTTCTGCCCTTATCGGTGAATGATGTGAGGGGGGAGAGACAGGACGTACCTCATTCTCCACAGTAGTCGTGATTGATGGTGGAACTACTAGTGTCCCTTGAATTGTTTTCTGCTCTAACTGCTCTTGAAGCTGTTTAATCAATTCATCTTTCTGCTTTATTTCCTCAGTAGCTTGTGCAATGGTGTCCTTGTGTTTGAGAAGTTCTTGAGCAACGATATCCAAATGATCGGTGTCTTCTTTACATTGTAGGAGATAACAATTTTCAGCTTTTTTCCATTTAGTTCTTAGGGAAGTTGTGTCCTCCATGTATCTTTTTTCCCAATGTGCTATGACTACCTGCTCCTGCTTGAGCTGATTTTCATACTTAGTTAGCTTTTCTTCCAACTCTTTGATATCCTTTTCTGAGCTTTCGTGAGCTTCTATTGGCTGATCACTTAGAAGAGCTGTCATGAGCTCTTTGTTGTGGTTTCGTAGGTTTTCCGCTTCCTCCATGTATACCTTGAGCTGAGATTCCAATATTTTGCTCCTGGCATTCATCCGTGCCTTCTCAGTCTCGTTAGTTTCTAATTTCTTTGTTAATACCTGTAGTTGTTCCTTGAACCCTTCATTTTCCATGGTTAGAGTTTGACACTGTTGCTTGAACTCTTGAACTTCCTTGTGTTTCATCTGTACTTGTTCTCTAGCGAATTTTAATTTTGTTGAAAGACTGTTACTCTTTTCTTTAAGCACATGCTTGTCCTGCATCGCTTGATCATAGTCTTCATCAGCCTCAAGCATTAATTGTTGTGTGTCTAGTGCGGTTCTGATCATGTCTTGTACTAGCTTGAGCTGAGCGATGTCGACATTTAACCACGTCCTAGGTATGCTTGGAGCTTTGCCGGATTGCACATCTTTTCCCTGCTCCATGTGGATGGTTTTGTTGTGTGGTTGTCTAATTTGTAATTGTATGTTTTGTACTTTTTCTTGTTCATCCAAATCAAGAGCTTTTGTGGCACTCCCTTGAACTATGACATCCATGGGGGAGGGTTCTGCCACAACCCTTATTGGTGTGAAGGGTTCTTCATCTTCTATTTTCTCTTCTTGAGGCTCTTTCTTTGGTATCTTTATGGATATTTTGCGAGGTGGTGTGGCCTCCTTGATACGAATAGTGGAAGTCTCATTAAGTTTTATCACATGCGTACCTTCCTAGTCTGCTTCCTTACTTGTGGTTTTCTTATCAGTATGCGTAGTGTGGTCATCCATCTTTAGGCCTTCTGCTTCTTCATTGTAGTTGACTTCATTCAATTCTACCCATTGTCCATCATCCTTTGACTCACTTTGAATATCCACATTTAATAGTGAGGTGTCGGGTTCTTCTTGTGCATCCGAGGATGAGCTTGAATTGTCCAGCCCTATTTCCCTATACCGATGGACTTTGGTGAGTTTCCTTTTCGCTTCCACTTCTTGTTGGGTCTGTTGATAATGGTGACCTTGCACAGGTAAATTGACTTGTCCTTTTGTATATTGGTGCGTCTCTTCCAGGGCCCTAGTTAAGTCTTCCTCTGTAATTGGCCTTTGCTCTTCAATTGTTGTTTTCGGCAGTACATGTGTCCTTTTTGTGGCTGGAACTTCCTCTTCCATTTGCTTGACTTCCCTGAGTCTCTTTGTGCCTCTCATTCTAGGTTGAGAGCTAGTTTTTGCTTCTTCTACAATCTTGAACCTCTTTTCTTTTTAGGAACAATGGCAACTTTGGCATACTTCTCCATGGCAGTTGATGATGGCATTTCTTGTAGGTGCTCTCGAATGCCTAAAGCGTGGTAGATCAATATCGTTAGGGCCACACTGCCATTGAGGAACTTTTTATTATTCCATTGCTTTTTTGCTTCGAATAACCTTTCTTGGATGTAAGGAGTCAGATTAATCTGATTGCCAATCTGCTTAATGGCGTGTGAGATCAGTTGAACAATAATCTTTTGAGGGGCCGTATACCGATGCATATTCGGGAAGCAGAAGTGTTGGTGAATAAGCCTCACTTCCTCTTCTATGTCCACCCTGTTAATGTCTGTGAATGTCCTAGTCTTTGCACCACGGCTCTCTTCTTTTACCACAGTAGTTCCATCCTTTTCCCATCCAAAGGCTTCTTTAATCAAGTCATGCGTAAATTGGATGACTACCCATTCACCTATTTTATCCATCACTCTAGCCTCAGGCACCAATGGATCATGCAGTGCTGGTTGTAAGGTATTCATGACCTCTATGCATCTTTGAAAGTCGGGCTTATAGATTGGCAGTTCAAAATATTTATGTATGCCTGCTTTCTTCATGGTGTCTACGATAGATGGGAGTCCGTGTAGTACTCGAAAATCCTGGGACATGATTAGAGATTGATGATCTGTATCCATAATTTTGATAGTCGTCAGGAAGAGATACTCCCCAGCTGGTTGATCTTCTCGAAACCAGTGTCCCTTTGCCTTGGTGATACTCTGGAGTGGAAATTCCAATACTTCCTCTTGTACTGTTGCTTCAGAATCTTCGGAAGCCATCTTCACTTGTAAGGAAAAGTGCATTAGCTTCAAAGGAAATCATGAAGCTGTGTAGTGCATTGTAGTGATTAGAGTCGTTCCATCACTCGGTTTCCCATGGTTCTATAAGTGAGATCTCTTACCACATCTTTTTATTTCTTATCCTGAAAGAAAACAATCGTTAGTAAGCCGAAGCATTTATTTATGTACATAGTATGTCCATTCCTAAGGGAGTTGAAGCTATGATCTAATCTCCATTGGAGAATGTGCACCATTAATTCTATCAGGTACATCCTGTGCCAAATGCGTGGCCTTGTAATGTGGCCCTACTATGCATACTTTAGGTGCATCCATTGCTTCATGAGTGCAATTGGCGTATCCATTGTTCTGATGGTCCACCCCTGGCAATCGCTTGGGTTTCCAAATACATTTCATGGGCTCTTGGATAGGTCGATTTCTTTCCTTGACTCCTCGGGCTTCCTTTGTTTGTTTTGTTTCCTCTATCGTCCTAATGATAGAGGTGTTTCCTTTCCTGTTTCTTGGATGACTGTGTTTTGACTTCGTCATTCGCCTTTTCCGCCGTAATGCTTCCTCCTGAGTGCTTATCTCCAGCTTGGCCGCCTATATTATCTTCTTGGGGATCCATATCTGATGTCGTGCTCTCTGAGCTTCAATCAAAGGCTTGGGGAGCCATACTTGCAAGAGTCTTGTTGTGTTGGACTTCGGTGAAGCTGACTTTTCCATTTCTAATTTCTCCTTATGGGTTGATGCTGATGTCTGCTCTTTCTCCTCCTGATCTTTGCGTACCCATTGGTATTTGACCGTTCTTGGACGTAAGTATCTGAGTGTTGGATTCCATGTTGCTGGTTCTTTGTGTGGGTGAGAAGCAGCATGAGAGTTGGTTTCCTTAGTGTCTGGCTGCTCTTCAACTGAATGGAGTTATTTTCCTTCTTCTTTGGAGATTTGAGGGTTTGAACTTTCTACTTCCTCTAGCTTGGTTTCGGAAATGGTGGGACTGGGAACATGTTTTAGTAGCTTTTCTGTGCATCTCCTTGAACTCTCGATGGTGGTGGGTTGGAATAAAGGCTTATTTCCTAATAGACTAAAAATTTCCTTGTGTCCTATCTTGGCCAAAATGTATCCTTGAGCTAGGTTGATACTGACTTCATTCTCAATGATCCAATCTTGTCCTAGGATCAAATCCTCTATTAAATCCTCATCTCTGCACACTAATACTCGTTGTTCCATGGAAGAATTTCCTAGGTGGAGAGACACTATCGTTGTTCCAATGCATTCTAGGGTTTGACCTCCAATTCCTCTCAATTGGGCTTTTGTGGGACTCATAATCATTTGCAGATCTTTTATGACCGTATTACGTATGCAACTAAGTCTTGCTCCTGAGTCTATCAATGCATCTATCAATTTGTATTCTGTCTTGCCGATCCCTAGGTTCAGGTAAGGCTGTGACAGGTACGACTTTGACGTGTCAGAGTCATGGACTTGGTAGTTGGCCATAGGGATAGGCTCTTCTCCTTGGAGATAGCGTTCATCTCGTTGTCTTATCCATTCTTTCCTTTTCTTAATGCGTTCTAGGGCTTCTTGTCTGGCCTCCTCTCTAATCTGTTCTTCCTCTTTCTTCCTATTGTGAGCACCTACTAGACGTGCTAACATTTGATCCGTCAATGGCTCCATGAACCGTTTAACTCTGCATCCACTTATGTAGTTAGGAAGAATGTCTCCATCTAGAGTGGCTAGATTAACGGCTCCACTAGTAGAAATTCTAATGATGATCAGAGGTCCATATCCGCATTTTTGTAACTTCTTGGAATGTTGCTTTAAGGTGTACACCAAGTCTAAGTATCCCTCTTTAAGTCCTTTGTCTTTTATATGTGCATCATAATATGCCTTTTGTCTTCTTTTAGCTGCATACTGTTTGTTATTGATCTTTGGAGTTGTCCTCTCCAATCATTTAGCATAAAGAATTAACAAGACATCTTTATTTTGTCAATCCTGGAAGTATTCATGAGACCACAACCCCTTCTACATGATAGAATCCAAGAAATAAGAGAATAATGGCTGGATTTCTGAGAATAGTGAAAATGAAGAGGAATTTCTAGGGTTTGGATTATCTTGAGAAAATCTCCACCATTTTCCACAATCTTGGTGTCTAAAGCATGTTATTTCTTCAGCAGAACACATCCATAAAGTCAAAACTCAAAAATGTTACCTGTACCATATAGACGAGACAATCGTGATTCTGTACAAACAGACGATTTTCATCTCCAGCACCATTCTTCATCAACTTATCACTCAACACATCAATATTCAGCTCTCTTCATACACATTCAACAGAAACACACAATAGAAACTCACAAATCTCCATGGATACACAAGGAATAGACTCACAACTCAAAGAAATCACACAAAGAGGAGAAAACACGATTTTCAGCAGGAAACTCTCTCTTCACTTGGATAGCATGTAAAAAAATAATCAACCAACCCCCTCATAATAGAGGAAATTGTCTTTTATACATTTTCAAGTGTCCCTTTTCACACTTGAATTTTGGTCCTTTCCTCTATTATTCTAAAAATATGCTATCTAAGAGTTTCCAAAAATTCTAGAAAATCTACATAAGATTCTATTCTACATAAGGAAGATTCTTCCTTATTTTTACATAAGTTACATAAATATTTTTACAAGTTTTTGGCATTTTACAATTGTTTCTCATCAAGAAATACTACAAAAAATACTCTTCTAACACATACATTCCTACCACTGCTTGTAACCTAGTTTCTTGTAACTTCTCGATTTGGTCTAGTTGTTGGGATAACTCATGTCCGTTCCATTCATACTGTTGGGCTACTCTCAATGTTGGGATTAAAAAATCAATTGGCAAAATTGCATTCTGCCCGTACATTAAATTGAATGGGGTAGTTCCAATGGCAGTCTTGTATGCTACTCGGAAGGCCCAGCATGATGCAATTGTTTGTCCCAATCAGACCTCCCATTATTGACAATCTTTGTCAATAGAGTACATAACACCTTGTTGGAACTTTCCGCTTGACCATTGGCTTGGGTATGGTATGGGGCTGATTTTTTGTGAATCACTAAAAATTCGTTCATTAGGGATTCTATTACTTCATTCAAGAAGTGCGTTCCTCGATCACTCACAATCTCAATTGATAATCCAAAACGAGTGAATATATTCTCAAAAAGGAATTTAGCAGTGATTTGAGCATCGTTCTTTCTCGTAGCTTTTGCTTCTACCCATTTGGTCAAATAGTCTATGGCTACTATGATGTACTCAGCATGCGATCCTTTGGCTGGTGGGTTGATGGGTCCTATGAAGTCGATACCCCATTTGGAGAATGCTCTTGCACACACCATAGGTCTTAATGGCATGTCATCTCTCCGAATTGGGTATTTAGCCCTTTGGCACGTTTCACAGCTTCGTACATACATCTCCACGTCCATATGTAGAGTTGGCCACCACAAGCCGACGAAGAGGATCATTTTGACAGTTCTCTCAGCTAAAAAATGACCTCCCGCAGCACCTGCATGTGCCATCTCTAATATGGGTAGATACTCTCCTTCATGCACGCATAATCGTAATTGGTTATCTTTTCCTCTCCTAAACAACTGTTTTCCCACAAGTACGTAATCCTTGCTCATTTCTTCTAGGGATCGTCTTCTAGTTAAACTTATTCCTTCCTCATGCTCTCTGCTCTTTAGGAATTTAACCAATGTTTTACTCCGATTGGGTGCTATGGTTGAAAAAGGTATGGACATATGATCCTCCAGGGTTGTCTCCTGGCATTCTGCACAATTACTCACGTAGTCATGGACATCCTTGGGCATGTCAGGCCAGTACACTCCTAGTCTTTTTAATTCTCGGATGGTTCCATGAGTCCCTTGGTGTGTTCTCCATTTGTTCACATGTGCTTGCTCAATTAGTTTCTTTTGTTCATCCTCCTCGACACATCTTAGCAATACTTCATTGGGTTCCTTATAGTACACACTCCCAGCAATAATGTGCAAATTTCTTGATTGGAAAATTTCCTTTTTGCCAACCCTATTGATTGAGTGTTGTGGGCCATGGGTGAGTATAGGAATTAATTTCTGTGCCCACTTTGGACATACTTCGAGATTGAACAGATAAGTATCTGGCAGATCATGGGGTACTCCACTTGGCGGTTCTCCGTGGGTTAACCTAGAAAGGTGGTCTGCTCTTACATGCATATTTCCTTTTTTTACTACCACTTCAAAGTCGAACTCCATTAATAGCAAGAACCATCTGACTAATCTTCCTGTGTTACAAGGTTTATTGAGTAAGTACAGTAGGGCCTGATGGTCTATGAAGAACTTGAATTTGTTGGCTAACAGATAGTGTCTAAATTTCTTAACTGCATAGACCATTCTTAATCCTTCTCGCTCGGTTGTTGTATAATTCCTTTTAGCTTGATTCAGTTGTCTACTTGCATAGGCAATTGGATGATCTAGCTTTCCTTCATCAGCCGGTTGGGATAAGATACAACCAATTGCATAATTAGAAGCATCAACATGAATATGAAAAGGCTTGTTCCAATTGGGCGTTTTCAGAATTGGGGCCGTGCTAAGCCTCTTTTTTAATTCATTGAATGCTTTCTCGCACTCTTCCATCCAAGTGAGTTGGGTTAAGAGACCATACAGGGGTTTGGCTATTATGGCATACATGTGAATAAACCGACGGTAATATCCACAATGTCCCATAAAGGCTTGTACCGTTTTCGCATTCTTTGGTCTAGGAAGCTCTAAGATGACCTTGATCTTGTCCTCATCCGTGGATATTCCATTTCTGGAGACTATGTGTCCTAGGATCTTTCCTTGTCTCACCATGAAGACACATTTTTCTGGGTTTAGGCAGACTCGATACTGGTGGCATTTATTAAATATTTTTCTCAACTCAGGAATATGATCTCGTCTTTGATTCGAGTATGTACATAGGTCATCAACATACACTTCCATGCTCTTTTTCAAGAATTCCTTGAAAACATGACACATCAATCATTGGAATGTAGTAGGTGCATTAGTGAGTCCAAAAGGCATCACTCTAAAAGCATAGACTCCCCATTCGGTCGCGAAGGCGGTCTTATGTTGATCCTCAGTAGAATTAGCCACCTGGTTGTATCCGGAGAATCCATCTAAGAAACTATAGACTTCCTTTCCTGCTACCCTTTCCAATAGATGGTCTGTGATGGGTAATGGGTAGCTATCACATATGGTGGCTGTATTGACCTTTTTCAAGTTAATACACACCCTCAATTTTCCATTTTTCTTAGGCACAACTACTAATGGCGATACCCACTCGGTGTGTTCTATCTCATATATGAATCCTACAGCTAATAGCTTGTCAATTTCTTCCTTAATTTTTGCTGCATACACCTCATTATACGTATAAGGGCGTTGTTTCGATGGTTTTGCATCTGCAATCATTGGTATTCGATGAGAACAAATATTGGGTTCTACACCCTTAAGATCCTTATAAGTCCATGCGAACATGTCTCGATATTATTGGATCAGCTGTATGAGTTCTTCTTCCTCCTCCTCTGATACATCTTTGCCTATGTAGGTGTATCGCTCTTCTCCTTCTTCCACTGTTACTACAATTTTTTTTGTTTGTTCTTTATTGTCGTATGCTTCTCCATCTCTAGCCTCTCGTTTAGGCATTTGAATGGCTACCTTTCTCTCTTCTATTTCATATCTTTTAAAATGTTCAGGAACTTCAAACGAATCTGGATGAGGTCCTATTTTACTCATGTCTTCTGCTTGCTTTTGTACAATGGGAGTAGCTTCGATTGCTAAGATCTTGGTAGGTTCCTGTTTCTCTCTGTTTTGAATGGTGTCCAGGTAGTTTTCTTCGGAATTGAATTCTGGTTCCATTTCTATACTCTCATATTCCTCTTTCCATTCTTTCTCCACGATTTTCCCTTCATCTACTTCTTGAAGGACAACCATATAAAGATTTACATCATAACCTTCCTCATCTATGCACTCGTTCATTGTCAAAACTTCCTCATTCACGCACACATCTAAGGTTGCTAGAATTTCCATCCATCCATGCAGTTCAAAGGTCTCATCTGGAAAGATTTGAGGCATGTACCCTGGGTCCTCTACTGGTCGGTAGTTAGGATGTCCTATTGGCCACATTTGCCTTTTACTCTCCGCTTTCTTGTCTTCTTTGCACATCCAAAACTAGGCATCCTCGTGCATCCAAGATTGATCGCTCGATCCAGCACTATGCATGGATAGGTCATCTTCCTCCTTGTGTATGGGATTCCACTGCAGTGGAGGGACATCTCGATAAGCAAACGTATGCAAGTTTATCTTGGTTGTATTTCCTTGATGTTGTAGGTACAATGAATCTCTTCCCCAGTCTTGCACTACCCGCATTTGTCTCATAAAAGGTCGCCCTAATATCATTTCGTAGTTGTTAGCTTTTTCAAACTTACAAATGGCTAATGTGTGTTCAAATTCTACTCCACAGGTGGTTAATTTGATTCTTTCCAATATTCCTAAGGGTTTCTCCACATGCCCATATGCTAATTGGAGCTTCATGCATGTGGGTCGTAAGGCACATTTTCCCCATTTCTCCCAAATTTCCTTGGTGGCAATACCTACTCCGGCTCCTCTGTCTAGTATAGCCTTGGTCATGTACCCATTGTAAGTGACAGGTAGACATGTATTACCTTCATCTCCTTCACTAAACTCTCCCACTTTATCAACTGGAATTTGTATTTTAGAAATGTTTTCTTTTCCCCTTCCTTCCTTTTCTTCCTTCTTTGGCTCTAATTCGAATTGACTCGCTAATTGTCTCCATAATTGTGGCTTAAGTTGAAGTAACTCTTCCACACTCAATTTGCATTGTACTTTTGTTTTCTTTAGTTCCGTTAGATTGTGTGAACTTTTTTCTGAGTTTCCTTTTCCTTTTCCCTGTACTGTGGGTGCTCGTATTATTATAGACTCCTTTTCGTATTCTCCCATGTAATTAGGTACGGTTGAAACACTCAGTGTTTCCTCTCTATTTCTATCGAGTCTTGATACTTCCTCATAGACTTCCTCCAGGTTGGTATTTGGTTGATAAACTTCCACATCTATTTCCTCAAAAGGAGGCTTCGATACTCCATTTTTCTTCCATTGTTCTTCTCGGATTCTATTCCATAATTCCTTCGGCCATTCTGCCTCTAAGTCTGGTATTATTGACATAGGTTCATCTTGAATTTTCACTTGTTCACCTATGTCTTCCTTCCTTCTAAGTTCTTTACCTTTGGATTGGACACTTTCTTTGTATTGATCATATGTTATCCTTGTCTCTGGCAGAGCTGGGATAGTCTTTTCTAGGGTTGCTTGTGCCACCTCTATAAGCTTTCTACATATCGCTAGTCTTTCTTTTTCCAACTCCCCTTGTGGGTAAAGTTTTTCGTGTTGCTCTACATTCGGCCCAGTCTTAATTCTAGCTTGGTAAGCTTTCAACCACATGTCTAAGTTGTCTGGTTTAGGGTCAACTAGAACTGATCTTGGTTTCTCTTTCTCTTGGATAAGTGGTGACACCGGAATCTCCTCTCGGATCCTTTGTTCTTTATGTTCCCTTTTGTTTCGGATTTGTTTTTTTATTTTTTAGACTCTCATTTTTCGCCCATTTATCTTTCATTTTTTCTCTTCTTTCCTTCCATTTTTGTACTTTGGTGTTCTGGGTACTCTCGCTGGATCCTCAAAATCTTCAACTACCAGAACTTTAGGGCTTACAGTTTATCGCTCTCTTGTTCCTGTTCTGGGTGTTTCTCTTTTTGTTGCCTTGTCTAAGCTCTTGTAATGGCTTTCAATGGCACAGTATATTCCTTATCACTACCAGATCCTTCTATTACTTCAATTACATTGATTGGTGCAGTATCTTGGACTTTGGTTGGATTCTTAGGACAGTCCCTGAAAAGATGTTCCTTTCCGCAATCGTTGCAATATCCTTCCCAAGTCCTAGGTGTTGGTGGATTGTAAGGTCGAGGGCACTTTCTAATAAAATGGTCTCCTCTGCATCTATAACAAGGTCCTCTTGGTATAGGTGGTCTAATGGGTGGTCTCATGGGTGGTTGTGCTTTAGGAGCGGTATACATTAGTTGCGACCTCAGTGCCATAGCTTTGGTCATAGTTTCCATATCCATAATAAGAAGAATCATAGGTTGGTTCGTAATCTAACATATTGGCTTCATATGGGTAGTAATTTCCTAGTGGCAGCTCATATCCAGGGTTCGCTGATTCCTCATTGATTGTAGATGATGTTGGCACTATGGCTCTCTCCAAATTTTCTTCTGGCTAGGCATACTTCACAGGTACTACCTGTTGACGTTGTGACAGTTGTGGCCCTAGCACTGGTTGTGGTGGTGGATACGGTGCCTGTTCATACGGTCTTGGTATCCCTGCTGGTGTTGGATAGGGATTGTATCTGGGCATCTCTCTGCCTTGCTCTCTAGGTGGATATCCATATGGTCAATACTGTGGTGGTTGGAATGGTCATGCCTGTCTATTGAATGGACAATTTTTAGTGGTGTAATTAGTGTACTTTTGTTCTATGTGGCAGTACAAAGCAGTTCCTGGTTGGTGCTGTCTGTTGTATGGGTATGTTTGATGTGCACCAGTCCCTCCTCGCACACACATGTGTGTGGGGTGATCTCCTCCACATAGACTACATCTTCATAGCATAGGCACTCTTTGTGCTGGGTGTTGGTAAGTTCTTTGTCCCTGGACTCCTAGTTTTTTTGCTAATAGTTCCGCTAATTCTTCCATATTACTTGAGTTGGAAGTAATGGTACTTCGCGAGTCTTCTGATTTAGTAGGACTGGGTGTACTCTTGAGGTCCTCAGCTAGGTTATCTTCCAGATCAATGCATTCTTGCAGGCATTCACTCAGAGTTTGTAGCCTCTTCACGTAAACTAAGGTTCTTAAGGTTCCGTTTGTGAGTCCATCCAAAAATAATGAAATCATTTTTTGTTGAGTGGGTCTCTTTGCAACCGGGCATCTATCCACATACTGATTGAATCTCCTGGCTGCTGTTTTCACTGTTTCATTAGGGTTCTGTTTAAAACTATGGATTAAAGATGCAGAATTGTGTTTAATCCCTCTCTTCGTGAATTCCCCAATGAATTCTTGAAAGAATTGCTCCATGTTCCCAAATTGATTAGGGTCTAATGGTTGGAACCAAGTTAGAGCCGTTCCTGTGAGGGTGAATCTTAATTACTCATACTGCACAAAGAAGTCGTCTACTTGTTCTGCCCTTAGAACTTGTTTAAATTCAGCAATGTGATCGTAAGGTTCCCCCAATCCATCATAATTATTTCTTACACATTTGGCCACTTGGATAGGTCTCAGTCTTCTCATTGGTTCTGGCGGTCTCGGCATTACAGGGAAGACAGGAACTGCTGGTCTAACTGGGGGCATTCCCGGCTGCCCTCCTACTGGTGGTCGTGGTCTTATCGGTGGTCGGTACTGATTACCTACCCCTGCGTGGGCCTGATTGTGTGTTTGCACTCCTGGAGTTGCAAATTGTACATGGGTACGGTGTGGCACACTTCGTTGGCTGGTTTGTCTTGACGTGGTGTGTTCTATCTCTTGTTGATTTCCAAAGGGGTTCTGCGAAGTAGTTGCCTGATCTCTCTGAGGGAATATATGCACACCCATGTATCTCAGCCCAGCCCTGTCTAAGGCACTAACCGGCCAATACCTCCTCTGATTTTTGTCCAAGTATGTGAGTCTAGTTTCATCTTCTGGATCCTTCAGCTCATAAAATGTCATGGGGCTTTCTTCTCTCCCTGGAGTTTGTAAGTCTGTTTGAAGCAATAAGTCTGATCCATGGATCATATAGACTTCCAATAAATAGTCGTCTTGAGGTATCAAGTCTCCTCTCAAGACTCGTGTTACTTGGGATCTGCCTTTAGGGGTAGTCACTAGCTCCTCAGGGTTTGTTCTTCCTGAGTTTTCTGGTTCCACTAACTCTCCCCTTTCATTGATCATCTCAGGAAATTCAGTCACGATGTAGATATGACCAATCTTGTCTATGTATGCGCCTCCCTTGTACTTGACAGCAGGTCTGGGCACAATCATGGCATTCATGGAAGTTACCATCCTAGCCACAGATCTATTTAAGCCATCTAGGTAGATGGGGATCTCCTGGGCATTGGTAGACACATACTACAAGGAAGTGTGGTAATCTCCTTGTATAGCAGTCATGAAATTTCTACTTGGAGTTGGACCCTGCATGTCTTCCAAAGCCATGGGTATTTCCTCCTCTGAGTCACTAGAGGTATCTAAATAGGCAGAGTGGTGACTAACCTAGGCAGCACTTCCCACAGAAGATATGACACTTCTTCGGCTACTTAGCACTCTCCTTGACCTCAAGTTTATTCACCCTCCTAAGACTCTCTAAGTCTCTGAGACTCTCCTTGAGTGGCTCTCCCAATGCCTCAAGTTGCCTGACAAAATGCTTCAACCACTCTGGACGATACCACTTCTAAGTGATACTGCACTGGGCGATACCGATCTGGCCACGATACGATACCTGAAATCTACACGATACGACACTTGTAGTGTAGACGATACGATACTGCTATTGGTCGCAATAGGATACGAGCTATCCTGACGATACGATACCTTCAAAATAGACGATACAATACCTAGGATTCTCTCGATACGATACCAAACTTCTAGACGATACCAGGCACTCCGCCGATACGATACTAGAATATACACCGATACGATACCAACTTGGTATCGCGATACCACTCGCGACAATGAGACGATACGATACCAAGACGAGTGGCGATAGGATACCACCAACTTGCACGATACGATACTAGTATCGTATCGCGATACTACACTAGGAAGTGGGCGATACGATACTTCAGGGATTAGCGATACGATACCAAGATGAGGGACGATACGATACCAAGGTCCTCGCGATACGATACCTGAGAACCGAGGCGATACGATATTGAAAATGGTATCGCGATACGAAACTGGCCAGTGGATGATATGATACCACAGTAGGTAATGATACGATACCACTGGGATAAAGTGTGATCGCGATACCAACTTGGCGATATGATACCAAAGTGGTATCGCGATACCAAGACCGGTACCCGACGATACGATACTTCGGCGAGTATCGCGATACAAGGGAATTTTGGTATCGCGATACCAAAACTCAACCGATCGCGATACTCAAGCCAAAATACCTCACAAATCAAAAAATTTAGCACCCCCTTGCTCTTCTCACACACCTCTTCACTCCTAGCCCACTGTCCCTTTCAATGAAGTTCAAAAATCAACTATCTCCCCCCCCCCCCGCGATACCGCATACGCATTTAATCACGCGTTTGTGCACTTTTAGTGTGTTTTTGTTCAAAATACTTTGTGGAATCTTAACTTAGTGCTGTCTTGCTTGCACCTTGTACTCAAGATCTAGCTTTAATGGCCTGAAATGCACGATACCTCACACGTGATACCGGTTGCTGCTCGCACACGATACCAGAACACAGGCAAGTGTCAAATGAGTCAAATTTTTTGGTTTTTATACTTTTTGTGATAGAAACTGAACATTACTATTTTTGGGAAAATTTTTTGGGTTTTTTTGGTGATCTTGGCCTACTCCTACTTCACTTCTCTTCACTTCTCCTCTCCTTCTGACCTAACCCTAACTCCTCCTTCTCTCCCTTCCTAGTAGCTCTAAACCTAAAAACTCATTACACACACCTCTGGGATGTGAAGTAACAAGTGCTGAAGTGATTCACTACTTGCCACGGAACAAATTCACTTCTACAAGTAGGATTTCATCACACTCTATCCATAACCATCACGAAGGCACCTTGGCTGAGTGTTCCCCAGCAACGACACCAAAAACGTGTATACTCAAGTCAAGAAGACTCCAAGACTTATGTCAGTGAGACTGTACCTCTATTGCAACACAAGTGCGTATAGTGGGAAATTAACACACATTTAAATGTCAATCCGATCGAACGACCTAACCAAGGGTATGAGGACATGTGCACACATGATGGAAAATGAAGTGGTTTAGCTGATATGCATGAGAAAAGACTAATCCACCTCTCAAACTCACTGAAAGATTGAAAGTGTCTGCCGCGATACCTCTTACAACAGTTTTCCAAAAATCAAGGATTTCTTCCAGCTTCGAACTCCGAATATAGTCAATAGGTACTCGTTTCGAAGCTCTCCATGAGACGCATCTATTGGAAGTGGTTTCACTCAATTTTGACAACCCTCCTTTAAGTTATGATCAAAATAGTGAATGGCAGGAAGCACCCACACTCACGGCACAACTCCTACAAGCTCACACACACACTACAGTAGCTCAAAAACAGTGGGGAAGGGTAGACAACAGCCCTACACACACATTCCAAGCATTACACACACATACAAGATCAAAGAGAAGATGGAAATCTGCAAGAAAGAGGCAAATTCGAAATTTTGGAGAGCTCCCTCTTCACAATGGCAAAAAGTCTCTACAAAGAGTCACAAAGTGATTTATATACTTTTGTCCTTTCACACAAAAGACCGGCACTTAAATACTAAAAAGTGAATTTCCTACTAATTTACAAAGGATATTTTACAACAAGTTGGGATTATGCATCTAGAGGACTCCTCTATTGCATTTACATGGCTTTGAGGGAATTCTCTAAGACCTCGAAGAAGAAAAATCATGCCCATTAATTTGAAAATTTTGGGGCTCTTCTCTTGTGCTCCTTTGCTATGCAACACGAGGTTGGGTAAGTCTTCCACCTGCATCACCGAAGAGACCCCGACATCTGGGTGTCTTCCAGTTAAGAAAACCTAACCATGAACCTCTTTATCAAAAATAAAAGGCTTTATGCAAAGAACATAACCGCTATATCAATGACCACATGGACGTACATAAGCGGTATCCAGAGACGCGTACATGGTGTGTATGTGCTCAATATATGCAGTAAAATGACACTAAAAGGCTGAATACACAGCCCAAAAACTATCCAATAACACGTGCAAGTGTCTGTCAACTCTGATGTTTTAGGCTTAAAAAACCTACATAAATTTGCAGCAGCTGCTCCTACCAAAACTGAAAACCTCTCGAGAAACCTGTAATTTTACGAGTGTGGCTGAAAATACAGCCCCAAATGTTGATATTTATTGTCTGAGAAGTACAAAGAACACTCTTCTTGATGTTCTTGGACCTGTGTGAAGAGAACTATGTGCAAAAGTACTCCAAAATGGCTCCAAAAGACACCCCAAAAATGCTTCAGAAATAGGCTTTGAAAGCAAAGAATGAAGCTTTGAGGGACCAAAACTTGTTCAAGGTAATGTTAACCTTAGTCTTTCCGCTTCTTTAGACACCACAAGAGTATAGCTTAGTGGCAAGAGATTGCCATGGTTAAGCGAGCTCTGGGGGAAACAGTACTGGGATAGGTGACCTCCCGGGAAGTACCGGGAACCTCTATATTCCTTGATCGTTGAGGTCCTCCCTCGCACGTAGCCAATGGTGCCAATGGTGACTTCGGTGACTCGGATGACAAGGTATGACAAGGTCTATGCCTTGGTCACCACCTTAGTCGTAAGCCTTGGGAGGGGGGTGCTTGGTTCGCTCGCACAAAAGGAACAAAGCTTTTGCCTCGAACTACTTTGATACTAGTGAAGTATTTCGATGGCGATGCACCACAGTGCACTCTTCTTCTCGAGAGCTCCACGACGATATGCTCAGAGTAAAAAACCGAGCTCCTAAGGCCGCATGCAGTACTCCGCACAGAGGCTGTAGAATACGCAGAAAACATAGTACACAGGGAGCACGAAAACAAACTTCTTAGGTTGTACAAATGCGGTTGAACTTACAGTCTGTGACTGACCAAGCCACTATATGTTTTATTAAAGAAGTGGATTCATTTGAATTATGTGGATTAAATGATGGTGTATCATTTGAGTTATGTGGATTAAATGATGTGGATTCATTTGAATTAAATGGATTAAATGATGTGGAATCATTTGAATTATGTGGATTCAAGTGAATTAAGTGGAATAAATGATGTGGATTCATATGAATTATGTGGATTCATTTTAATTAAGTGGATTAAATGATGTGGATTCATTTGAATTAAGTGGATTGAATGATATGGATTCATTTGAATTGTGTGGATTCATTATTTGATTTATGTGGATTAAATGATGTGGATTCATTTGAATTAAGTGGTTTGGGCTGATATTGTTTCATTTGAATTAAGTAGATTAAGTGAAGTGATCATTTGAATTACGTGGATTAAATGATGTAGATTCATTATTTGAATTCTGTGGATTAAATGATATTCTTCATTTGAGATAAAATTAATGTTTTTGTTTTGCAGATTTGAAAGTAAAACATGGCAAGAATGCCAGATGTGAATAATGAGCTTGATCATGCTGAATCTCAAAGTATTTTGTCTAAACAAAATGCTCAATTTTTGCAATCAGGATTAGCATTTTTATTCCACCAAGATTTATAACCAAAGGGAATAGAAGGAGAATCATTATCAATGAAAGAAGTAAAAAAGCTATGTCCAAATCATTTTGTTTGTGATAATCTCTTTTGAGTTACATGAAGGGTGAAAGAAACATGACCATTAAAGCTTTCTAACTTACAACATAAAGGATTAGCAGAAACTCTACTTTGATGCTTTGTTCAAGTTGAAAGATGATTACCAAAGAATACTCAAATAGCACTATATTTCATTCAAAAAGTTTTTGTACAAGATATTCTTCATTGACGTGTAGATTAGGATGATTGGTCGAAGAATGCAGGTATAGGTTTGGACCGTCCTCAAAATTGTGTAGAATTTTGTAATCAAGGACAAGAAGGCCCTCTTCCTCAAAAGTGGCCCTATATTCTGCTACCCAAAGAACATAACCTTATCCATGATTTATCATTACAAGGAGCAGAATTATACAATGAAGGATTAACAATTCCTGGATTACAAAGAAAAATTGATGATCAATAAAAGAAAATTGATGATTTAGAAAATCAAGTGAAAATTTTGCAAATGTCTCTTGATGCATATGAGAACAAATATGGAAGACTATCAGAGCCATCATTATCTTTTGATCGGTTCACTATTGATGACTTGTTCAATCAACAAAACACTAAACAAAAAAGCCACTTTTTGTAATTAAAGACATCAATTTATGATAAAAACATCATTTTGCAATTGAATCTAACCAAAGTATTTCGAGTACGTTATCATTTTTTTCATTTTGAATATCATCATCTATTATAGGTACCATGTAATCTATATCTTCCATGTTTGAACCATTGTTACGATCTACATCTAAACCATGATCACTCCATAAATCATTTTTTAAACTTTCATGAGGCTGAAGTTCTCCCAAAGTTTATTGTGCTACTATAGAAGGTATCTTGGTTGAAGCATGTAACAAATGCATATTACAGAAAATATATACCAAATCATTGACACATGATATACAAGTGGTTTCTTTGTTTTGAATGAAGAAAATCATATGCGCTCCAATTACATTCACAACTACCACTTGAAGGTCTTAATAAAAGCACTCTCATAGTTATATGTTGTGACTCCACTGCATCACCTCCATACTCTTTCCACCATATAGGAGGTGGATGCTTTTAAATTTCTTCAATGTGCCATAGATCTCCAAAGCATCCTTCTTGATTTACATAAGCAACTCACTCATAGAATGAATCTCAACCATCTATGCCTAGTAGTAATTGCCATGTGATTTTGAAATTTTCCCTGAATTCTTTGTTTGATGCTTGACCATTGAGTTGAAATGTTGGATCCAAGATTAACATTGTTCCATGTAAATGAGTATGCATTTGCATCCATATTTTCTTTGTTAATGATACAATCTGTGTTTTTTCTCATAATGAAAAATGATTAAAGTCTTTCACTTTTTGAATAGCTTCAGACATAATCCAATATCATAAACTTATCAATATTAACAATTTGTAAAAGTTCCGCAAAATGCTTAGTGATACTGATAAACTTTTCAAGATTACGCCAAAAACTTTGTGACTGTATTAGAGCCATACACTTCGAAGCCACAATTCAATAAGAAGGATACTTCTCTAGCCATGCCTCCTGTCTTCGATCCACAATCATTTCTACAAGTGTTGACTTGACTTCCAATAATCTAGAGAGCACAATATAGGCTGCTGCAAATTGTGTAGAACAAAGGATATCAAGTGCTTTATTGAGAGATTTTGAAAAAATGTACTTCCCTTTGGACGTAGAACCATGAAATTAATTAATGGATTCTTTTGAAAACTTTTCCATCCATCCAATGCTATTGTGCATCCATACATGGGTACATAATCAAGCACCATTAGGTTTAAAACAGCTTCAATACTTTTCTTCACTTTATCTACATATTTTGTTTGCATTTTATTGTAATATGGCATGTTGAATCCTTTCCATGCATTTGACATCAAAGCATCTTTGAAAATAGGATTACAAGTAACATTGAAAGGAATCCCACATGTGCAAAATGCTTGAGTCCATTTACGATGAAGCTCAATAAAATCTTGCTTTTCAAAAGCTATAGGTATTGTGTTTCATGATCTAGTACGAACAAAGCATGGTGACACATTATTAAATCCATTGTTTTTACTACATTTACGAGATCCATTCTTTCTTGACATAGCTAGAGAAAATAGAGTACATGTATTTTGATTACTCTTGAAAATTTTTTGTGATACTTGAGTAGAAATATCATGAGAATCCTATGTTTTGATTGATATATCTAATTGTTCTTGCTCTACACCTAGACTACTTCGAAAGTAGTGTGAAGTACTCATGCTTTTAAATATTTTTGATGTGATACCTTGAGATTTAAATTTGTTTGCATAACTTGTAAAGTGTACCCATATATCACAATCTGGATAAGAGCATCCTTCCACATTATTACCTATACTAAAAAGATGCTTTTTTATTTGAGTTGCATTGCCTACATAACGATGTCCACAATACTTGCATTGTATTGTGGATATTATTTTAGCCTCTTGATGAATAATCACATATGACCATTCTTTTCCGTCTCCCATAATGCTTCCTTATGAAGACTTTATATCTATGAAAAGATAAGATAAATCAATATCAAATAAGATATACATTTCACTAAATATATATCTTAAGATATATACAAACTACTCTAAATCTCTCTTAAAGTGTCTAAATCTATTAATTTATGTATTTATCTATCTATCTGTTTATATTTCTACGTCTTCCTATAAATAGATAGATTTTAACTCATAATCATATGCGCACATACACTTACACATACTATTGTGAAGTAAGAATCAATGTTGAGTTAGAAAATCACAATAGATTTTAATTCTTAATCATACACACACATACACTTACACATACTATTGTGAAGTATGAATCAATGTTGAGTCAGACAATTACAATAGATTTTAATTATCAATCATACACACATATATACTTACACATACTATTGTGAAGTAAGAATCAATGTTGAGTCAGACAACCATAGTAGATTTAAATTCTCAATCATACACACACATAAACTTACACATACTATTGTGAAGTAAAAATCAATGTTGAGTCAAATAATCACAATAGATTTTAAATTTTTGATCATACGCACATGCACTTACACATACTATTGTGAAGTAAGAATCAATGTTGAGTTAGAAAATCAAAAAAGATTTTCATTCACAATTATACACTCATATGCACATACACATACTATTGGCTGAAATGTTTTTGGATCCCTTTAGAATTCAAGGGATCTGAGAAAGTGTTAATAAGTCTACAAGACAAAGCCATTTAGAGACCTACAAAAGCTCTAGTTCACTTATTAACACCTTCTCAACCCTTGAATTATGAAAAAGAAGTTAAAAGCTTTTGCCACATATACAATATATTTTAATTCACAATCATACTCACACATACACATGTGCATACACAATCAAAATAGATTTTCACTTAGAAGCATGCACACACATACACATACACATACTATTGTGAAGTAATAATCAATATTGATTCAAACAATCACAATACATTTTTGGCCACAATCATACACACACCTACATATGCTATTGTGAAGTAAGAATCAATGTTGAGTCAAACAATCGCAATAGTTCTTAACTCAGAATAAAAAAAAATATATTTTTTTCTTTATTTTTGTTAATTTTAAAAGACTAAATACTTTTAACAAGAGCTTAAAACTTGTTCTTTGTATGACACTATAAGTTTGCAAAAAAGAAAGTATCTTTGATGAGGTATAATTGTGAAGGAATCCTTTTATAAAACATTACTCAAAAGAATCTTTTTTGATCGGGAGAATTTTTTATCAAAAACAAATTTTGATTGAAAGCTTTTTGATTGAAATAAATCTGAATTTCCATGCAAAAAATATTCACTCATGCCCGAATAAATTGACATGCCATCGAATAATTTGATTCAATAATAAGTGTTCGATGTAAAATTCCATAATTGTTCACGAATAATCAAATTTTTGAATAACAAATAATGCAACCTACTTCACAAGTAGTATGTGTATATGTATGTGAGTGTATGATTGTGAGTAAAAATTAACTGTGATTGTCTACCTCAACATTATAGCTTACTTCACAATAATATGTGTATGTGTATGTGCATGTATGATTTTGAGTTAAAATCTATTGTGATTCTCTGACTCAACATTGATTCATACATCAAAATAGTATGTGTATGTGTATGTGTATGTGTATGTGCACATATGATTGTGAGTTAAAATCTATTGTGATTGTCTGACTCAACATCGCTTCTTACTTCACAATAGTATGTGGATGTGTGTGTTGTATGATTGTGAGTTAAATCTATTGTGATTATCTAACTCAACATTGATTCTTACTTCACAATAGTATGTGCATGTGTATGTGTGGGTTTCATTGTGATTTACTCCCTAGCAGAGAACCTCTCCCTAACATAATGATAATGCACCTCAATGTGCTTAGTGCGAGCATGGAACACAGGGTTCCTCGTAACTGTCAATGCGCTCTGATTGTCAGTGAAGATGATGGTGGCAGAAGACTCACCAACATCCAAATGAGCCATAAGGCATCTGAGCCATACACACTCAACAGTCATTGTGAAAGTTACCCTATACTCAGCCTCACAACTGCAAGTGGCCACAGTAGGCTGCTTCTTGCTCAACCAAGATATACATGAGCTACCAAGCATGAAGAAAAAACCACTAGTGGACACACGAGTGTCATAGCAACTAGCCTAATCAGAGTCAGAAAAAGCATGCAAATCTGGCGTTAGTGATCCCCCCTTGGGATAAAACAAACCAAGTAGCCGGTATCACTCAAGTATCGAAAGATGTGCTTAACCGCTTGCCAATGCTTGACTCCTGGGCAATGCATAAACCTGCTTGTCTGTGAGACAACAAATTGAATATCTGGCTGAGTAATGCATAAGTAAATCAGGCATCCAACAACCTGTTGATAGAGGATAGCATCAAATGCATCTCCAACATCATGAAGACGCAATCGTAAACCTATGTCCATAGGAGTGGCAATAGGCTTACAGTTTTCAAGGCCAAAAGGCTGCAATAATGTGTCAATATATCTCGTTTGATAGAAAGCTATTCCACCATCAACTTGCATAAATTGAGTGCCCAAATAGTGATCCAAATGCCCCAAATCAAACATCTCAAATGATGCATGCAAATCAGCCTTAAAATCAATATGCTTCTCAATAGGACCAATGACCAACATGTCGTCAACATAGACACCAATGATCAGAAGCACATAATTAACATGCTTAACATATAAGGTGCTTTCAGTTGGACTATTCTCAAAACCATGCGCAATCACATAGGCATGTATCTTCTCATACCAAGCACGTGGTGCTTGCTTTAAACCATATAATGCCTTCTTTAACCTGCACACCTAGTTTTCATGCCCTTTCTGTGTAAAGCCATGGGGTTGAAAAACATACACTTTTTCATGCAAGTCACCATTCAGAAATGCAGTTTTAATATCCAACTGATGTACATTCCAATCATGATGGGTTGCAAGTGCAGAGATGCTCCGAACAGTAGTCATATGGCATGTAGGTGCAAAGGCCTCATCAAAATCAATGCCTCTTTCTTGTGCATAACCCTTTGCAACAAGCCTAGCCTTATGCCTGTTAACTTCTCCATTAGGCTTACACTTCAACTTGTAAACCCACTTAGTGCCAATGGCCTTCTTGCCAGGAGGCAAGTATCATAAAGACCAAGTATCATTCTTCATTATAGCATCATATTCAAATTGCATAATAACCATCCAATTTTCTGAATTTTATGCTTCGTCAAATGAAGGAGGCTCATTCTCATCACAAAGACTAGATGTAGCCATAGCATAGAAATCTGATGCAAAAGAGGCACTATGAGAGCCTGATCGAGTATGATATGAAAGAGGTGCATATAATTTACTGTCATGCAAAGTCTGCACCAACCATTTTGCCATAGTTTTTGCCTCCTCAATGTCAGCTCTCTCATCAACAAGTGCATCATGTAAATCTGCATCAGAAATGGGATGATCTGCATCATCACATGAAACCTATAAAGGCTGAGAAGTTGCCTCATTAGGACTAGCACTAGACTATCCACCTGTAAAAAGAGGCAGCAAAGTATCATACATGTCTTTGGAGCTAACATATTTCTCCTTAGTACATGAAAGCAATGGATGAATAGCATCTTCCACAAAAATAACATCACGGCTAACCAGAATGCGTTTAGTCTAGGGATGATACAGACGATAGCCTTTACTTTCAGAACTGTACCCAACAAAAATACATTTTACTGCTTTATCATCCAATTTTTTGCGATGTTGTTCAGGCACTAATGCATATGCCAAACAACCAAAAACACGCAGATGAGCAACAGATGGCTTGCGATCATGCCAAGCCTCATATGGAGTGATAGACTATAGCGCTTTAGTGGGACACCTATTGAGTACATATGCTGCACACATGACAGCCTCAAGCCAGAAACTATGTGGTAAGGCCTGACTCTTGACCATACACCTCGCCATCTCCATGAGTGACCTATTCTTTTGTTTAGCAACTCCATTTTGTTGAGGTATATACGACACTATACACTGGTGTTTTATCCCATGTTCAGCCAGAAATGCATTAAAATCAGAAGACATATATTCCCCCTCCCTCGGTCAGAATGGAGGGTGCCCATTTTACATGTTGACAGATTTTCAGCCAAAACCAGAAACTGTTTGAAGCACATGAACACTTCAAACTTTGCTTTCAATCAATATACCCATGCATGCATGAAAGAATCAATGATGAAAGTCACGGAGTAAGATAATTTCCAAAAGAAGGTGTCTACATAGGGCCACAGACATCACTATGGACAAGTTGCAATTTTTGAGTAGCCCGAACTCAACCATCTTTTGGAAAGGAAGAACGCTGCATTTTGCCCAAAATAAAGCCTTCACAAACATGTTTTTCGGGTGCCTCAAGTTTGGGCAAAGAGGACACCATTTCATATTTCTATAGACATAGCAAACTAGAAAAATTCAGATGACCAAAGCGTGCATGCCAAAGCTTTGCATCTGACATAGCGTAAGCATCATGTACTGCACATGCTAAATCATTTATAGATCTTTCATAGTCTATGAGCTTATACAGCCCATGACATAAAATGCCCGAAGCAATAATCACATTTCCATTTGTCAGATCATGAACTGTACATCTGCCATCAATGAATTTCACAACCAAGTCAATCTTGACTGATGCAAAAACTGATAATTGATTTTTTTTATCACTGGCACAAACAAAGCATCTAACAAAGTGAAAGAACTACGATCAGCAGTAGTCAAAATGATCCTACCTTCTCCCATAACAAGATAAGAGGAGTTGTTGGCGCATGTAACAGTATTCCCTGTAAAGGGCAGGCTCAAGTGAAGAGAAGAAACTGCGCTACAAGGTAATATGTTTGGTCGCCCCACTGTCAAAGTACCAAACATCTGAGTCTATTGCAGACATGCACTGTTCATGAGAAGATGGGTCAAAACTTCAAACAGTAGTAAACGCCCATTCTTCTTCCTGCACGAGATTAGCAGACTTTGTTTTTGGTGTGGAGGCTTCTACAACAACCATTTCAGTCTCTTTCTTCTTTGCCTCTTTAGCAGCGAGTTTTAGACAGTTCTTTATGACATGATCATTTCCTTTATAGTAATTGCAAAACAATTTTTGCTTTCTTGATTTCTTTTCATCCTTGTCTTCCCTCTTTGATTGTGCAAAATTAGCAGATTTCTGCTTACTAATTGAAGAGCTCCATTTTCCTTAGCTCTTCTAACTAGGTAGGAAATCTTGATTTGCAACACGCATAATGGACACGTTCTGCCTGGACTGATCTTCCTGCAATAGAACAAAGACTAACTCCTCAAATGACAAGGAATTTGGATTGCCTTTCATCATCAATCGAAGAGTAGAAGCAAAACTCTGATATGAATCAGGAAGACCAATCATAACAATCTGCATAAGTGAGCTATCTGGTATAACCTCATTAGCAGAAATCAACTGTTCCTTCAAGTCTTTGATCTTTGTTAGAAAATTGTCCATAGAATCACCTTCATTCATGTGCTCACTTTCCAACTGTTTTCAGAGGTAAGCAACACGAGCCTCATTCGTAGATTGGTACAATGTGGTAAGTGTATCCCAAGCATCCTTAGCTGTTCTGCAAGAGTGAATGTGAGGAATAATGGCACGTTTAATAGACAAAGCTATCAATGCATGTGCCTGGGCATCTCTACCATCCCAACAAATCTACTCTGAAGTAGGTGCAGCAGAAAATGCAGCACGAACAAAAATATGTAGAATATCATCATCTTTGACACCTTTGGCATCAGCTTCAGTACCTGCAATTGTAACAATTGTAGGTGTGATAGGAAGTTTTTCAATGCCCTGCACAATGTTCCACAGTCCTTTTGCAACCAATACATGTCGCATCATATAAGCCCACAATGGGTAGTTGGTACTATCCAACTTATCCTCAACAGCCAACATACAAAATACATCACTGCTTTCAACCATGGCCGGTGATTAAAATACCTTGATGCAGAAAATTGACTGTATCTCAAAAAGTTGAACGGAATTACCCAAACGAGTTCTGCTAAACCTCTAGCAAGCTTCGAGATGCTTATACTCGCGAATCAAAATTGGTATATACCTTTGGCACAAAAAGATGAAATAGCGTGCACAAGCACTGTGATAGTGTGTTCGGAATCCAAAACGAGCTCAGATTGCAATTTTGGTTAGCCCCTCTTCTCTTTGCAATTTTGGTTAGCCCCTCTTCTCTTTGCAATTGGTGCTGATGGTCTCACTTTCCTTGTGAATCATCATGCTCGTTTAGGTCTTATTCAAGGCCTATTTCTTCCCCTCAATCAAGATTAGATGATCATGAGGGTCTTTTCAAATGACATGAGTGCTTTTGTGGATCATGATCTGAACAACATTGATACCTTTTGGTGTTGCCTAAATACATTTTGTGAGGCATTGTGTTCCATAATAAAGTAGTCTAAAATGGATTTCAGGGACATCATTGAGCATCAAACTCAAATGTTGGTTGATTATGGATGTCAAATGATCCCCATGGGACAAATCCTCTGTGTGTTAGGTATTCCAATGAGATTTGGCATTTCAATAAGTCAGTGATGGAATTGGGCTTTGCTAAAAGCTCAATAGCAAGTTGACATACTGAAAAGGTATGCAAATCAACCTACAAAGCAAGTTATGGTAGTTAACACATTCCTTCTTTCTTCAATTATTTACTTTCTCTTTTGCTACAGACCAAATGACCAAGAGATTGTCAAATTGGAAAGAATTTGCAGAAACTTTCTCTCGATGGGAGATCCTAAAAGAAGGGTTGCCCCAAAATTAAATGGGCTACTTGCATAAGCCAAAAGGATCAAGGTGGTTTGGGCATTCTAGACGTCGAAGCAATGGCCAATAAGCTTGCAACCAAAAGTCGATTAAAGCATGGAGCAATAGTGATGCTTCTTGGGCCAAACTAATTTTTAAAAACAAGAGCATTGTTAGGCTTGTGGACCTTCCAGGGTGGAAGGGTCTTGCTCTTCTGACTCTTTTATTCTCACCCTAGTAGGTTCCCTATGAAGGGCATCAGAGGTGTTGAGCCTTGGAGCCTCCAAAAAGCTAGGAAGCTTTGGAACAAAGGTTTTTGCTTGTGGAAGCACCTCTAGAAATAAGAAATGTACGAGTGGATTAGATTTGAGGACATTGAATCTACTAAGAGAGTGGACTATAAAGAATGGTGCTTGTTGCAGAGAAGATTTAGTGTATGGGATGGCTCAAGGACTCGCCTTCTTATTGGACATGACTCCCCTCACCTTGAGCATCTTAGATGGAGTAACGACAATAGTCTTGATAAAATTCAGAGATTGAAGAAGAATGTGGACGTTCATGTTGATGGAGATTATTAATCTCCAAGAGAACAAGTTATCCTTGATGTTAGAGCACCTCTATATCAAGAACAACTCATAAACACAACCAATTTTGGAAATCTACTGCCAAATTATCAAGACTTGAGTCAACTCTGAAGAAACTCATTACACGGAATAATTCTATTGCACTAAATTCACTCATTGACTGATCAAATATGTACTATTTTCAATGAAACTTGATCGAAGGTGATGGCTAATGTTTGCCCACCTTCTCCTAGTTAAAGTTCTTCAAAAGAATCAGTAGATCTTGAGATTTCCTTCAAACAATGTACTTATGTCTCAAACTGTTCTTTTGTGTAGTCGACTTTGACACCTGCAACTTCTAATGCATGGTTCCCCCAAAGTAGACCCTGTTTATTCAAATGCTTTTTGCCATAAGTAGCTACCTTTCAACTTAAAGATTGAGTGCTTACTTGCTCAAAACTATAAACTGTGGAGTGAGATTTGATCAAAACTTTGATCACTGGGATTGCACTTGTTCCTATCTTCACTTCTTAACATTTACACATGTAAATGTTCATGTCTTCAATTCTCTTAGCCTGATTATAATTAGCCTCTCAAAAATTGTACAGAGGTCAACCAGCTATAGAATTAGACTTGTAGAAAAGCCATCCTCAAGAAGATAAACATAGAAGGAGCACTAAGCAAAAAGATCGAGATGCAATTTTCATAATTCTCTTCTATTCATAGAAAATGTGCATCTCGTGGATGGATTACATTCTTCTCATTGTCTAAGGCTTCGAATGACTTCTCATTCTCTTCATTCATCATCTCTCTCTTATATTACATCTATATTCAAGCATATATAGATATTTACATCCCGACTCACCATGGATAGAGAGTTTTTATGGACTAATTACAAGAGTAATTAATATGTATATACAAGTCTTCATCTTGTGATTATGCCCTCATCTTCAAGGCTCAAGTTTTGATCTTTGCTTTACTTTTTGACTTCAAAACTTGTCCAAATCATCACTGATGATTGTCTTCCACCAACACATGTCACACTAAATAGGAGATGGTGTCTAGATTGGTCGACTTTTAGATGGGGGAATTGAAACCAATGTAAAAAAACAACAAAATTTGTGGATCCCCTCCATGGTGCAAACAATGCTTCATGGCAATGAGGACTTGGGACACCTCTTTTTTCTTGCCCCATATCAATGTCGGTCTGGTGTGCCTTGGAGAAAATCATTTTGTTGTAGGGACAAATCAACTACACACAAGCACTTTTGGGGGAAGCGTTCGATTGTTCCTCGGTACTATGGAATGCTATAAGAGAAGAGACCCTCTTGAAGATATGGAAAGAGAGGTGTTCCGCCAACTTTGGTAACTTGCCTAAAGAATGGTTGATCGAAAAAATCTCTTTTCCTTTTAGGAAAAGGATTTATGGTTGTAAGAAACCCCTACCATTTAGGCATCACAAAGTGTTTTTCCTAGAGAGAAACAAGATTAAAAGCTGTTGGAGATTCACTCACTAATTAAGCATAATGACATAAAGGCAAAGGAAAGCAGAAACAAAGCATTCAGCAGAAAATAAAGCCTTAGTGAAGGGACAAATTCACGATTGTAATATACAGCATAGAAACTTCCAGAATTAGAGTTTGTTGAAATCGGATCAAATTGTATATAAGAGAGCTGAGATAGATAGATAAAGAAGAGAGAGAGGGAGTGCGCATATGAGCACGCATGTATAGCAGATATAGAGATATAGAAGACGCCAGAGATTGCATATGTAGAGATGAATAACAGAACCTGAAATGTCGGGTATTCATCTGAGAGAGATGGTAAGGAGAAACTACTCAGAATAGGAGAGTTTTCCATAGCTATGAACAAAGTGAGGTCAAGCTATTTTTGTACACATCTTCTCTAATAGAAAACACATGTTCATGTGGAAGTTTGAGTACATTCTTCGTATGTGAAGAAATCTGAGAGATTTCATGTTATTGTGAAAAGCTAGTTAACAGTTACAGTTTTCTCAGTAAATGTTTTTCCGGTACTTCTATGAGTTAGATCTCAAAGTATAATGTAAAGTTTTGTATGAGAGATATCTTATCTTGTAGCTAGACGTCTCTACTATAAACTGATCAAAAGACTTTTGTGAAACAGAACTTGTATACAGTACAAAGTCTGACCGGAAAGAGGCATCCAGAACTGGTGAAGTTTTTCCTTAAACTTCAGATAGAGTTCATTTAGTGAAGGAAGTTCACGTATCATTTCCTTACTTCATGTATACACATTTGAAGTAATTACAAATAGAATTGCAGTTGATTCCGGTGACATTCGGGTAAGATTCCGGTGACAGTCCGGTGAAGTTCCGGTGGAATTTTGGTAAGTTCAAAACAAAGTTTTTTGACAAAGTTAAGTGACACAAAAGTTATTTAACTATAAGTAAACACAGTATTGTAAAGACTGAAGTAAATCAGTTCAGAATTGAAGCGTGAAGGAAACATGAAGCTTTCTGTAAAGTGAAGTTTCGGTGTTCACTTTTTATAAGTTTTCAGTTTCAGAAAATTTGCTAAGCTACTGATGATTATAGAGGTGTTCTAACATCACTCTAGCTTAGTTTCTGTGGTGTAAGCGAATTCCGCAATAAGCACTGCACCAACAGTGGTATCAGAGAAAGTAAGATCCATCAGTGGTATTAAAGCAGGTTAATCAATAGTGATATCAGAGTGGTAAGATCCACAAGTGGTACCAGAACAGAAAAGGTTCTAAAGAGCATAAAAGGTTTCTCAGAAGAAGAAACGGAAAGAGAATTTGAAGAATTATCATAAAGGAAGGTGAAAGCTGAGGTGATCAACAACAAACGGTGTCCAGAAGAGTTCCGAAGTCATTCTCAAGGTAAAGGTTTGTAAAAGGTAAAACTTCTTAACATTACACTCACCGGCAGTAACAGAAAACAAGAAGATCATGGAAGATCATATTTCTATTGATAAATTGGACAGAGATAATTATCCGGCATGGGTAATGCGCATGGAAGCCTTACTTATGAGAAAGGACTTAATGATATATGTGATAGGAGAAGAAAAGAAGCCGACTTTCGAAGATGATAGTCAACCAAAGAAAGAAGAATTAGAAGTCTTGAAGCTGTGGCAGAAGAAAGATGCAACGGCAAGAGCATATATCTATAATACTGTTACAGATCAACTACTACCACACATTAGAGGTCTGGAGAAAGCAGAAGATATATGGAGAGCGTCGGAAGATCACTTCCAAAATACTACAAAAGCTAGAAAGGCTAGCTTATGGTCGGAGTTCACAACATTGGTGAAGATATCAAAGACCACAGGTTAATAGCTCAAGTGCTTACAGGTTTGAGAGGAGATGAAAGGTGGAAACCTTTCGTACTCTCAACTGAATTGTCTTTAAATCATTTTGTACCAGATTTAAATGAGTTGCTTGGACTAATGCTAACGTTTGAGCAAGATTTGAAGACAGATGGAGAAAAAGGACATAGTTCGGCTATGTACACAAAGAATAAGAAGAGAGGTGATAAAGGTAAAGAAAAAGATGAAGAAGAAGTGACTGCTCAAGCAAATTATGCAAGAGGACGAGGTAATGTCAGAAATAAAAGAGGTAATACAAAAGGTAGAGGTAATCAGAAGAAGGCTTGTTGAATCTGTGGATTAAGCAATCATTTGGCTCATGATTGCTGGTACAATTCACAAGGATCAAACCAGAATCAGAACAATAACAGTAGAGGCAGAAGCGGAAGATATCAAAGAGGAAGACAAAGCCAAAGAGGCAGATATGGTAGAGGTGGAGCAAGAGGTTGGGGACAGAATCAGTCTCACAACACTACCTACTACAACTATGCGAATGATACGCAGAATGATGATCATACGACGTTGATGATGAACTCGATAAGTGTGTCAGAGAATGAAGACACCAAGGTATTCTATATTGACTCTCGTTGTTCAAATCATTTGTTAGGAAATATAGAATTATTATCAGAACTTGAGGGAGGTATTTCAAATCATACAGTACAGACAGGTGATAACACAAAACATAATGTAAGGTCAATTGGAAAAGTAAAATGTAAGAATGGAGCTGACCTACTAACAAATGTTTTGTATGTTCCAACAATTCCGAAGAATCTGATCAGTGTGGGTCAGATCGTAGAAAAAGGTTTTCAAGTCAGGTTTACAAATGAAGAAGTATTTGTTGAAGATTGTTGACCTAAGTACCAACTTAGGGACTTGTGGAGAAAGAGACTATACCTCAATCCCCCCCAAGTGCATATAGTGGGGATTCACGCTTTAATTATCAATCCGATGAGTATACAAACCTAGCCGAGTGTATAAGGACATGCATTCAAGAGATGATCAATGCAAATGAACTACTTAAAGAGTGCAAACAAGGTAAAGACTAATCCAAACAAGCTTCAACTGATAGTCATGGTGTCACGATACTTGGTGCAACAACCAATAGTAAATTGAGCTTTTCTCTCAGCTCCGAACTCCAAATATAGCAAATAGCATATGCCTTTCGAAGCTCTCAAGAAGACGCATCCAATGCTAGTAGTTTCACTCAATTTTGACACTCCTACTTTAAGTTATGAGCAAAATACTAAGTCGTGGGAAAACCTTCCTACACTTTAGCACTTCCTACACCTCGCACACACCTTAACAACAGCAAACAAACACTTTCATGGATAGACGACACTTCCTAACACTCTTTCCAAGCAATACACATGCACACAAGCTCACAAAGAAGAAGATACAGAGAGAAGAAGACACAAATTCGAATTTTTGTGCTCTTGATTCTCACAATGGCAAAAAGTTTTTACAAAGAGTCACAAATTGACTTATATACTTGTGCCCTAAAAATGGTCCTTTCACATAAGAGACCGGCACTTTATTCACTATTAGAATAATTCCTACTATTTTACATGGGTTTTTCTAATCTTCTGAGGGGATGCATCTAGAGGACTCCTCTAGTGCATTTACAACGGAAAATATATTACAAGAATGGTTATAATACAAAAATTGGGTGTCCAAATCGGAAAAATTTTGGGGCCCGTCTTTTTCTCTGCCTTGTGTTCTCTTTAGCTCTGCAACACTCTCCCCCTTTTTGTCTCTGTCGTCCCTTGACAGGCTTTACTTCTTGTCTTCAGTTTGTTGTCCGCACGCAACCCTTGCTCAGTTTTGCCTGTTTGTTAAACATGTGTTTAGTTTTGACGGCCTCTTCTTAATTCTTGTTTTACATCCTCTAGGCCTGATACATTTGTTTTGCCTAATAAGTCGGGTTGCCACGCACGCCACCAGTGGAAGGTATGAGGATGTGGTGCTTCAGTCTTCGATATGGACCTGCCAAAGATCAAGAGGTTGAAGCACCCTTGTGTGGCTGCATCCTTTCCTTGGTGTGTGCGCCCCTGCGGGGCTCTGAGCAGAGATGGGTGTTGCGCCCCTGCAGGGCTTCTTGCAGAGATATGTCTTCAAGTATTCCTTTTTAGTGAAGCTTCTTTCGTTGTCTTCTTCTCTTCTTTCTTTTACTTGATTCTCCCTCAACACTACCCCCCTCCTGAACTCTGTTGTCCCCGACAGGTCTTGATGATCGACGGGCATATGTTTTATATACTTTCTGCTCTGTGTCATCAAGCAAATTGGCTTCACGTATCATTAATTGTTTCCATTGTTCTGCCTTCACATCGTCATTGGGTGGCTGTCTGTGATCTGCGAAGAAGCTAAGTTCGTATGCCACTAATCTGGCATTCAAATTAGAGGATATCTTCAAAAAGACTTCTGAATCGATTTCAAAAAATCCAGTAAAGAACGCTTCTTCAAACGTTTGCATATATACACTTGGCAAAAACATCAATCTGGAATAATAAGCCATTATTGTTGGTCGGCTAGGCATAACAAATAGGTCAAAAATGAGTATGTCTGTTCCCTGATTAATACCAATGAAATTAAAAAATGTGTAGGCTGCATGCTTGAAGACCTTTAATACTGTAAGAATCATGCTGAGTATTTTATTTGTCATTTTGACAGTTAGGTCGGGTACTGTCGCATAATTCTGCAGCCAAAATTTGATGGTTTTGACCATATAATCTTCCGTTGGCAAGTAATTATGTGGCGGGCTTGGAAGTAGAGGGTAATTCAGCCACTGTTTATTTATAGCGCCATTTCTTTGCAGGTCCAAAAATTCTCTAGTATCCCTTTGGCATGGTATAGGACAAAAGGAAGGGTTTACCTGTAATGAATAAGGTGTTGCTTGCCAATGCACCCGTAGTGTGGGATGTCTCTCCAAAAGCTTTCTTCGCCAAACAGGTTGTGCAGCTTCAAATTCTTCTTGACTGTATGAGAATGTATCATGTTTAAAATGTAGCTGCTCATCTAGACTTTTCTTTGTAATCTTCTTTATATATTGTCTTGTTTTCTCTTTCAATAATCAGTACGGAATGTTGAAAGGCTTCATGATCTTTTCCAAGTCCTTACCCTTGATCTTGGCTTCCTTCATTACTTTGATTACTTCATTTTCAAAATTTTCCGTCAATCGAGACACCACTAGTGCCCGCTCCTTCTGACCTATTTCTGCAGTGTATGGCATGGGATGATCATCATGTATATCCGCCATCTGCTCATGTATTGGAGAATTATAGATCGGGGGAGATAGAGGACGTACCTCTACCTCGTCAGTAGGATTTTCCTTAGCTGGCACTACTGGTGTCCCGATCGTTGCGTTTTGGTTGATTTGGATTTCTAGTTTCTCTATTCGTTCACTTTTTGCTTTACTTTCCTGTATGGCTTCTCTGAGTGCTTCTTTTGTTGCAAGCAATTCATTTCCAATTTCTGCCACGTGACCCATATTTTCACTGTAGCTTGCTGCAAGTTTCCCATGTGTTGTATTCAACTGTTTTTTTAGTTCATTTGTTTCCTGACAGTACTTCCGTTCCCATTCTTCTTTCAATTTTCGCTCTTGTCTCAGCATATCTGCGTATTGTACCACCTGATCTCTCAATTTTGTTTCTTTAGTTTTGGATATCTCCTGCTCTTCAATAGGTTGATCATATAACAATGATTTCATCAATTCTTTATTCTTGCTTCATAAAGTGTCATTCTCTTCCATGTACAACTTTAGCTCTGTCTCAAGTAGAGTGCTTCTAGCCTTCATTCTTTCTTTGTCAGCCTCGCTTGCATCATGTAATCTTTGTAAATCAGCGAGTTGTGCTTGAAGTTGGTGATGCTGAGTCATTAACGTATCATATTGCGTTTTTACTTCGAGCAACTCCGTGTTTTTGGCTGCTATCTCTTTTTGGGCCTGGATTACTTGTGATGACAATTGTTCACTCATTATTTGGAATTGACTCTTTTCCCTCATGGCCTTATCATAATCTACATCTATTTCCATCATCTGTTGTTGGGTATCCATAGCCGTTTGAATCATTTGCTTGACTACAGGCTTCAGCTGAGTGACATCCACATTGAGCCATGTGGTTGGTATACTAGGTTCTTCACCTGTTGTGACGTCTTTGCCCTGTGCCACATGTAACGTAGTGTCATGGGGCTGCCTAATCTGAAGCTGGATCCTTGGCTCAGCCACCATGTGTGCAATCTGCCCTTGAGGTGTATCATCTGGGAACTCAATTACAATCTGCTCTTTGTTTTGTAATGGCTCTGAATCCGTGTTCATTGGAGTTTGTGTTTCCTCTTTGATAGGTGGTTTTGCAGACGTAGCAGTTGTTGGAGCTTCTTTGATGCTGATTTTTGTAGTATCATTCAATTGAATGACATGCTCAGGCTTATTGGAATCTTCTATGTTCTTTTCCTTTTCTTCGTGGTTGTCTGGCGTCACTTCGACTTGACTGATCTCAGTCCATTCTTCTTCGTGAGTTTCTATCCTTATATTAGTGTCAAGAGTGTCTTTTTCGTGACTGGATTCTGCATCGGAACTAGAATCATCTAAGCCCAGTTCTTTGTATCTCCCAGGTTGTTTTGGGGTCTTTTCTTTACTCCGTTGTTGTTTCTCTTGACTTGCTTGTCTATAATGATGACCTTGGACATTCAGGTTTACTTGCCCTTGCATGTACTGATGTGTCTCTTCTAGGGCGGTAGAGAGATCTCTCTTGGTAATAGGCATTTGGGTCATCATAATGTTTGGAAGAATGTGTGTCCGCTTTGATTGGGGTGTAGCTTGGGCTTCTTCCTCTCTTAGATGCTTTGTACCCCTCATGGGTTTCTGTGAACTGGTTCCTGCCTCTTCTACGATAATAGCTGCTTTCTTTTTCTTGGGGACCGTAGCGGATTTGGCATATTTGGCTAGCCCTTCTGAGGTTGGCATCTCACGTAAGCAGTTTTTCATTTCAAGAGCTTCATATATAAGTAATGTCAAAGCCGAACTCCCATTGAGAAACTTCTTCTGGCCCCACTTCTTCTGGGCATCTTTCTTGGACATAGCCAGTCATATTTACTTTATTCCCCACTTGTCTCATTGCATGCGAGAGTAGTTGTACGACAATCTTTTGTGGTGCAATATATCTTTGCATACTTGGGAAACAAAAATGTTGGTGCACCAGGCGGACAACATCTTCAATATCAGTCCTGTTGATATCCAGAAAGGACCTCTTTTTAGGATCATGACATTCCTCCTTGACATTAGTGATCCCTTCTTGATTCCATCCGAAGGCTTTGTTGATTATTTCATGTGTGAATTGAATGGTTTTCCATGTACCTACTTTATCCAATACTCGTGCTTCGGGAACTGATATCTTAGTCGTTGCAGGCTGCAGTGTATTCATTACTTGTGTACACCTTTGAAAATCTGGTAGATAAATCGGCAATTTAAGAAATGCCTCTAGGCCTGCCTGTGTCCATACATCCTCGATATGCGGTAATCCTTGTATTATAGTTTTGAAGTCTTGCGACATAATAGGGAAATAATGATCCCTATCCATAATCTTGATAGTGGCCATGAAAATGAGGTCTGACACTAGTTGGTCATCCAGAAATCAATGGCCTCTTGCTTTTGTTATGGATTTGAGTGGAAGAAGCTGGACCTCTTCCTCTTGCGTAGCTTCAGAATTAGTAGATGCCATCTGCACTCAATATAGAATATGAATTAATGGCCATATACTGTCAGAAATCCTCCTTTATTTGTTTGTCAAAAGCTTGGCATTGCTTCGAGTGAATGGTGTCGTCCCTTTCCCGTGGGTGTGAGAAAGGTAATACATGGATTATTCCAAAATTTTATAGATTTTTTATGTTTTCATCTGAAAGGAAAAACAGAAAAGTTAGATCATAGCCGAAGCGGTTATTATTTTTTGAGTGATTTTCTTAATGTATGTACAATTTCTCTCCTATTTCCCAATAGGAAAATGTGCTCGACTATCCTGGAATAGAAGAAAGATGTGCCGAATGCTTGGCTTTGTAATGTGGCCCTATCATGCATACTTTGGGACCTGATAACTCCAAATGTGTGAAACTTGAAGTAGTTGGATGATGCATGCAGTTTGTTTTGTCTTTCGGCATCCAAATCTGCTTCATTCTGTTGGGACGTACTGTATCCCTAACATTCCTGATGAATGTGGTTTTTCTCATGTTGTACGTCTGCTCCATCTGCTTTTTGAATCTTGGACTGGCTGTTGTTGCAACTGCAGACTTCTTTTCTTTTTTGTAGCTAGTCTTCTTTGGTTGTTTTGCCCGTAGACTATATTGGTTCTTCTTATGCTGAGGTTCGTCGTTTAGGTTTAGCATCTTTGGAGCACATGATTTTGGAATCCATATTTGCACTTGATCCGGTTGGGCGGCTACTACTTTCTTTGGAATCCATATCCTAGCACTTCGTTGTTGACTTTGGTGCTCAAAATGATTTGCTTTCTTATTTGATTGGTTGCTCTGATGTCGAAGATGTTTCAGTTGTTGAAGATATGCATCCCTTTGATCCTTTCTTATCCAAGCTTGTTTAGTGTACGGAATAGGGTATATTCTAATATGTACAGATTTTGAATTACTCAGAGGACAGGTCCCTCTTGTGCATGGTGCTTCACTGAGGTTGGCTTCAGATTGATTGACACTCTTGTGACTTGCTAGACTAGAAGATGGAACGCAAGCAGGATTCAATGTATCCTCACATGAAGTACTTGAGGAAGGGGTTCCTATAGTGCTAGTGCACATCCATTCATCACGGTGTTCGATTGGATGAGCTTTAGGGGCTATATCCATGGCTTTGAATGGTCGTTCTTCTAACATGCTGAATATCTCTCGATGTCCTATTCTTGCTGAGATGTATCCGAAAGCCAATTGAATGGTCACCTCGTGTTCGTAAATCCAGTCTTGACCTAACACTACATCTTCAAGTAAATCCTGATCATGACACACTAATAGCTTCTGTTCCATAGTGTTGTTGCCAAGATGCAGAGGTAAGGTGATTTCACCTATACATTGAGTAATTGTTCCTCCTATTCCTATCAACTGTGCCATTGATGGACGTAATTCCTCCTTGAGTTTCTGAGTCAAAGAAAGTTTGATACAGCTTATGGCAGCTCCTGTGTCAATGAGAGCATCCACTAGGTGGTACTCCGTTTTACCCGCTCCCAGATTCAAATATGGTTGTGTTCTCTGTGAACCTAGGTTTTTAGTGGCTCTAAAATTAGCCATTGGGATGAGTTCTTCTCCTAGTCGATATCTCTCATCTCTCTCTCATCCACTCTTTTTCGTTTCTTAGTTCGTTCTAGTGCTTCCTGTCTCGCTTCTTCTCGTATCCTTTCCTCCTCAATACGTCTATTCTCGCCCTTGATTAATCGTGACATTATTTCTATAGTCAAAGGTTCTAGGTATTTGTTCACTCGACATCCACTAATATAGTTTGGTACTACTTCCCCATCTAGGGTTGCTAAGCTGATGGCTCCACTTGTCGATATACGGTTGATGATTAATGGGCCATATCCTCTCTTCTGCAACTTCTTAGCGTGTTGTTTCAAGGTATATACCAAAACTAAATCTCCTTCCTTCAAATTTTTGTCCTTAATGTGAGCATCAAAGTAGGCTTTCTGTCGCCGTTTAGCAGCATAAATGCCTGCTACTGCTTGTAACCTAGTTTCGTGAAGCTTTTCTATTTGATCCAATTGAGCTGATAGTTCATGTCCCGTCCACTCGTAAGCTGTTGCTACTCTGAGAGTGGGAATTAAGAAATCAATTGGCAAAATAGCATTTTGTCCATACACTAAGGTAAAAGGAGTAGTGCCTATGGCGGTTTTGTAGGCTACACGAAATGCCCATAAAGCATGATGTAATTGCTTGTCCCAATTCGATCTAACATTGTTAACAATTTTTGTGAGAACTGTACACAAGATTTTATTCAAACTTTCTGCTTGTCCATTGGCTTGTGGGTGATAAGGAGCTGATTTCTTATGAATTACCAAGAATTCATTCAATAAGGCTTCTATAACTTCATTCACAAAGTGTGTACCTCTATCACTCACAATTTCTATTGTTAGTCCAAATCTAGTGAAAACATTCTCAAAGAGAAACTTGGCCATGGTTCTTGCGTCATTTTTCTTGGTTGCTTTGGCTTCTACCCATTTGGTCAGATAGTCTGTGACTACAATTATATATTCGGCATGGGATCCTTTCGCTGGGGGGCTAATAGGTCCTATGAAGTCTATTCCCCATTTAGTGAAAGCTCTGTCACTCATCATGGGTCTCAGTGGCATCTCATCTCTTCTAATTGGATATTCTGTTCGTTGACAAGTATCACATCGTTGCACATATGTTACGGCATCTTGATGTAGAGTTGGCCACCACATGCCTGCAAAGAGGATCATTTTTGTTGTTTTATCTGCAGAGAAGTGCCCTCCTACAGCTCCTATATGTGCCATCTCTAAAACAACAAGATATTCGTCTTCATGAATGCACATACGTAATTGATTATCTCTCCCTCGCTTGAAAAGTTGTTTTCCTATAATGGCATAATCCTTGCTCTGTTCTACAAGTGCACGTTTCCTTGCTATAGTGGCTCCTTCTGGGTATTCTTGGGTCTTTAAGAACTTTACCAGAGGCATGCTCCATCTCGGTGCTACTGTGGAGTAGCATAGAGTAGAGTTCTCTTCTGGATTTTGTTCTTGACAGGTTTGGCAGGCTGATACATAGTTATGCGCATCTCTCTGCATGGTTGGCCAATATATGCCTAATCTCCTCACGGTTTGCCATGTTCCGTTTGCATTCAAATGAGTTTTAAATTGATTCACATGTGCTTTCTGAAGCCACATTTCCTGTTCCTCCTCTTCAACGCATCTCATTAGCAATCCACTTGAATCTTGGTGATACAAACTTCCTGCAATGATATGAAGGTTTTTAGTCTTCCAAAGGTCTTGGGTTCGGTTTGGTGTGATCCCATCTTTAGGTCCATGCGTGAGTATTGGGATCAACTTTTTTGCCCATTGGGGACATACTTCCAAGTTAAAAAGGTATGAATCTGGCAGATCATCGGGTACTCCTATGGGTGGTTCTCCATGGGTCATTCTTGATAAGTGATCTGCCCTTATGTGGGTATTTCCTTTCTTGACTACTACCTCAAAATCAAATTCCATTAGCAATAAAAACCATCGTACTAGCCTTCCTGTATTGCAAGGTTTATTGACTAAGTACAGTAGGGCTTGATGATCAATGAAGAATTTGAATTTGTTTGCCAACAGGTAATGTCTGAACTTTTTCACTGCATACACCATCCCTAGGCCTTCTCTCTCAGTGGTGGTATAATTGCGTTCTGCTTGATTTAATTGTCTACTGGCATAGGCTATAGGGTGGTCTAGCTTTCCTGTATCTACAGGTTGAGCTAAGATGCAACCAATGGCAAACTTGGAAGCATCCACATGAATGTGAAATGGCTTATTCCAGTTAGGTACTCGAAGGATTGGTGATGAACTCAATCGATTCTTTAACTCATTGAAGGCTTTCTCACATTCTTCGGTCCAATTAAATTGAGTCAAGAGTGCATAGAGAGGTCTAGCAATTATGGCATACATATGTATAAATCTTCGGTAGTATCCACAGTGTCCCATAAATGCTTGTACTTCTTTAGCAGTCTTTGGTCTTGGTAAATCCAGAATTACTTTGATTTTGTCTTCATTAGTTGAAATTCCATTTTTAGAGACAATATGTCCTAATATTTTTCCTTGTCGAACCATGAAGTCACATTTTTCTGGGTTGAGGCACACTCGGTATTGTCGACACTTGGCAAAGATCTTTTCTAGTTCAGGGATGTGCTCTGATTGTATAGCTGAATAAGTACATAGATCGTCCACGTATACCTCCATACTTTTTCTCAGGAACTCTTTGAATACATGGCACATCAATCTTTGGAAGGTGGCTGGGGCATTCGTTAGACCAAAAGGCATGACTCTAGAGGCGTATACTCCCCATTCAGTTGCGAAAGCAGTTTTGTGTTGGTCCTCAAGAGCAATGGCTACCTGATTATACCCTGAAAAGCCATCCAAAAAACTATAAACTTCCTTCCCTGCCACTCTTTCCAACAGATGATCCGTAATGGGTAATGGGTAACTATCCCTTATGGTAGCGGCATTTACTCTCTTCATATTGATGCACACTCTTAACTTCCCATTCTTTTTTGGTACAACCACCAAAGGTGACACCCATTCCGTGTGCTCAATCTCATATATGAATCCAGCCTCTAACAACTTATCTATCTCTTCCTTTATCTTTGCTGAATACACATCATTATATGTATACGGTCTTTGTTTAGAAGGTTTGGCTTCGGATGTCATGGGAATTCTATGGGCACATATAGATGGATCTACTCCTTTCAAATCCTTATAGGTCTAGGCAAAGACATCCCGATATTCCCTTATGAGGCATATTAACTCTTGTTCTTTCTCCATTGAGACATCCTGTCCTATGAAAGTACATCGTTCTTCTCCTTCTTCTCCTTCCCTTTTATCCTCACAATAATTGCCATTCTATGTCTTACTTGCTTCTGGTTTTTCGTGATCATGAGTGATGACACACTCTTGGAATTCTCTTTCAGAAATTCGGGTATTGGGTAATGGCAACGCTGGTTTTTCTAAGGTCTGTTGAGCAACTTCTATTAATTTTTTGCAGATCTCCAACCTCTCTTTCTCTAGGTCACCTCTAGGATATTCTCTTTCATGTTGTTCTATGGTAGGTCCTGCTCTTATTCGTGCCTTGTATGCCTGAATCCACATGGCTAAATCTTCAGGCATGGGATCTGCTAAGACTGATCCCACCTCTTCTTTTTTATATTTTTCATTTTTGTTTTCTTCTTCAATTCTCTGTTCCTTTTTTGGGTTTTGTTCGTTCTTCTCATTCTCCTTCTTCTCCAGTAACTTCTTTTCTTTTATCCTATCTCTACGGTTCTTCCATCTTTGTGTTCTTTTACTTACAACACTTTTCTCTGGCTCTTCCGAGTCTTCAACTCTTTGAGGTGTGGGTGTATTCATCTCTAGGTCACTTTGATTGTGTTTTTCAGTTTTTTCTGGGGTCTCTCTAGCTTTGGCTCTTGTTATCGCCTTCAATGGTACAGTGTATTCCTTATCGCTCCCTAATGATTCGATTACTTCAATCACATTGATTTGCACGTTGGATGTAACCTTCTTGGGGTTCTTGGGACAATCTCTGAAAAGGTGTTCCTTACCACAATCACTACAGTAACCTTCCCAAACTTGTTGTGGTGGTGGTGGGTTTGGCAATGTACATTCTCTGATATAGTGATCACCTCCACATCTGTAGCATGGTCCTCTAGGCACAGGCGGTATGTTCATGGGTCGGGGTGGTATGGTTGCTTTAGGGGCTGTGTACATTAATGACACATAGTTCTGCTCATATCCGTAGGAACTATCTGGCACTTCCATGCCATAGGCATATGGTTCGTACAATTGTCCATATTCCATCATAGAGCTTTCATAATTGGGATATGCTCCTTGACTATGGTCGTAAGAAGAATCATATGGTTCATTACTAGCCAATGGTGTGGCTGGGACTATCGCTCTCTCTAGGTTTTCTTAAGGTTGAGCTATCTTGACTGGGACAATGTTCTGAGGATGGGGCGGTTGTTGTCCTAATACTGGTTGTGGTTGGGTGTATCCTTGATACACATATGGTCGTGGCACTGGTGCCTGCTGCTGATAAGTAGGGTACCTCCATGCTTCACCTCCTTGCTCTCTCTGAGGGTATCCATAAGGTCTCATGTATGGCTGTGCTGGTCTTGATTGCCTATTGTAAGGGCAATTTTCTGTACTGTGATTTGTATATTTTTGTTCTATACTGCAATATTGTAGAGGTCCTGGGACGGTGGGTCTATTATAAGCATAAGCAGGTGGTGGGACAACTCCCCTAGTGCATACGTGAGAGGGATGATCACCTCCGCACTGCATACATCTTCTAAGCATGGGCACTCTTATAGGGTTATTGGGGTAGTTCCTCTGTCCTTGAACGTTCAGCTTCTTTGCTACCAAGTCGGCTATTTCCTCTACATTGTTTTGAGGGTTTGATGTGCTACTGGCCGAATCTTCACTTTTCATGGTTGGAACCATGCTAATGCAGTGTCTGACAAAGTAAGACCAAAGGACTCATATTGGATAAAAAAATCTTCTACTTGTTCGGCTCTGATTACTTGTTTAAATTCGGCTATATGATTGTAAGGTTCACTAGAGCCATCGTAGTGGTTTCTCATGCATTTGGCAACTTGAATTGTCCTTAATCTTCTTCCTGCTTCGGGCAGTCTAGGCATTACTGGGAAAATTGGTCTTCCTATGGGTATGCCTGGTCCTCTTGCTACCGGTGGTCTGACTGGGGCAGGAATTCCATGTCTTGGGTCAACAGGTGGTTGAGGTCGGTAATTAGGGTTATTTGCAGGCATTGCAAACTGCACATGTGGTCTAACCGGGATTTGGGTTTGTTGTGTTTGTTGTGTTTGCCCCGACTATTGATATGAATCATTCTAAGACGTCCCAAGTGGGTTTCGTGAAGCAGTGGCTTGGTCCCTAGGGGGAAACACTGGAATATTCTGATATTTCAACTCAGCTCTTTCTAATTCTGTTAAGGGCCAATATCTTCTCTGATTCTTATCCAAATACGTGATGATGGTGGGGAAATCAGGATCTTGTAACTCATAGATGGTGACAGGATTAGGGGCAGCTTCCCATATTGAAGAATATGCTCTAAGAAGATGCTCCATCCCATTGATCAAATACACATTTATTAGGGATTCATCTTGAGGAATCAGGTCTCCTCTCCAAACCCTAGCAACAGTAGATCTCCCTCTAGGTGTAGTTACTCGCTCTTCATTCCCTTCTCCATTTAGGTTTGAAGCATTGTTTTCTTCCCCATGTTCATTAATGTTTTCTCGGTGTTCCGTGACAACATACTGGATATCTCTTTTGTCCATGTTAAATCCTCCTGCATACTTGACCGTTGGCCTAGGCACTATGTAAGCCTCTGAAGCCTTCTTTAGTCTGGCCACTGATCTGTTCAGACCATCCAAGTATATGGGTATCTCATGTTGGTTGGTGGTCACATATTCTAAAGAGGTCCGGTACTCTCCCTCAATAATTGACATCATGCCAATCATTGGCACTGTGTTCTGCATATCCTCTGAAGCCATGGGAATTTCTTCCTCTGACTCACTGGAGGTCTCCGAGTAATGTGAACGGCTACTTGGCTCGGCTACACTACCTACAGAAGAGATTATACTTCTTCGACTTCCTAGGGTTCTTCTAGATCTCAAGTTCATCCACTTAACAGCTCTGATCAGTCCTTGCTAACCTCTAGCTTCTAGACTCTTCACTATGGATTAGAATTCTAGAAAAAATTTGGCTGGGAATTGACTGAAAATGAACTTTTCAAGTCACGATACTTAACTTTAAAGTTACACGATACACGATCTTTGAACACAATGATACACGATCTTTGAACACAATGATACACGATACTTGATCAGGGACCACGATACACGATATCTGGATGCCCACGTTACTCGATACTTGAGCTTACACGATACACGATACTTCTCAAGTATCGCGATCAACAAACCATGATACTCGATACTTGGATTTAAACGATACACGATACTTCAAGAGGGACAATACTCGATACCTGGGAAGGACGATACACGATACTTCTCAAGTATCGCAATCAACAAACCACGATACTCGATACTTGGATTTAAACGATACACGATACTTCAAGAGGGACGATACTCGATACCTAGGAAGGACGATACACGATACTTCTCAAGTATCGCGATCAACAAACCACGATACTCGATACTTGGATTTAAACGATACATGATACTTCAAGAGGGACGATACTCGATACCTGGGAAGGATGATACACGATACTTCTCAAGTATCGCGATCAACAAACCACGATACTCGATACTTGGATTTAAACGATACACGATACTTCAAGAGGGACGATACTCGATACCTGGGAAGGACGATACACGATACTTCTCAAGTATCGTGATCGATAGACCACGGTACACGATATACGATACACGGTAAGTATCGCGATCGATGAAACACGATACACGATCTGTGCGAAGTATCACGATCTTTGCAACGCGATACACGATATCTGGGAAATATCGCGATACTCAACCACAGGAGATCACGATACCTGTTAGGTATCGCGATACTCGACCGTGGGAGAAAATGATACTTGACCCTTTTTTCCAAATTTTTGAGAGATTTTCAGATTTTGATTCAATACACTTGTTTTCTATGCTCTGCTAACCTTTCCTCACTCCCTGTATCACTCAAAACACATTTTTTTACCCCCTGTAAGTCTTCCACGATACCTAACGTAGATCGTTTCCTTCTGAAAAACTTGAGTTATGTAATGAAGTTGATGGAATGATACAAGAACTTACCTTAGGACTCTATCTCAGCCCTCTACCCCTCCTGACTAGCTCTGCGTAGCTCGGAATACTTGAATCTTCGTCCACGATACTCGATCTCAGTTTCTCACGATACTTGCTTTGAGCACAAGTGAAGTACAAAAGACAAGTTTTTGGGTTTTTATACTTTTTGAAAAATTCTTCGTAGTTAAAAGGCTGAAAGAACAAAGAGAAAGGAGAATGGAATCTAGTCTAACTTCCTACTGCTCCTAATCTACTCACTCCACACACTTTCCTAAACTAACAACTCACTACACACACTCCAAGAATGAGAAGTAGTAAGTGCGGCTGAAAGTGACTTGTGAAGAAAGAGACTATACCTCAATCCCCCTCAAGTGCATATAGTGGGGATTCACGCTTTAATTATCAATCCGATGAGTATACAAACCTAGCCAAGTGTATGAGGACATGCATTCAAGAGATGATCAATGCAAATGAACTACTTAAAGAGTGCAAACAAGGTAAAGACTAATCCAAACAAGCTTCAACTGACAGTCATGGTGTCACGATACTTGGTGCAGCAACCAACAAGTAAATTGAGCTTTTCTCTCAGCTCCGAACTCCAAATATAGCAAATAGCATATGCGTTTCAAAGCTCTCAAGAAGACGCATCCAATGCCAGTAGTTTCACTCAATTTTGACACTCCTACTTCAAGTTATGAGCAAAATACTGAGTCGCATGAAAACCTTCCTACACTTCAGCACTTCTTACACCTCGCACACACCTTAACAACAGCAAACAAACACTTTCATGGATAGACGACACTTCCTAACACTCTTTCCAAGCAATACACATGCACACAAGCTCACAAAGAAGAAGATACAGAGAGAAGAAGATACAAATTCGAATTTATGTGCTCTTGATTCTCACAATGGCAAAAAGTCTTTACAAAGAGTCACAAATTGACTTATATACTTGTGCCCTAAAAATGGTCCTTTCACATAAGAGACCGGCACTTTATTCACTAACAGACTAATTCCTACTATTTTACATGGGTAAGTTTCTAATCTTCTGAGGGGATGCATCTAGAGGACTCCTCTAGTGCATTTACAACGGAAAATATATTACAAGAATGGTTATAATACAAAAAGTGGGTGTCCAAATCAGAAAAATTTTGGGGCCCGTCTTTTTGTCTGCCTTGTGCTCTCTTTAACTCTGCAACAAAGATCCAGAGAATGGATACAAACAGATTGTCCATGGTAAAAAGGAAGGTAGACTTTTTACTCTGAAAGTACAAGGAAATGTTGGTCAAGCCTTGATCACACATGGTGATGAGGTATTTACAGAACTAGACCTCTGGCATAAGAGGTTAGGACATTTTAATGAAAAAGGAATCAAAGTTATGATAGAGAAACAGTCTGTGAGAGGATTACCAAACATGAAGAACCAACATATGATTCACAAATGTGAAGCCTGTCAGATGGGAAAAGCCCACAGGTTACCATTTCAGAAAAATGGTTACAAACATGATGGTGTGCTAGAGCTCATACATACAGATGTATGGGGACTAATGAAAGAAGGATCTATCAGTGGTTCAAGGTACTACGTTCTTTTCATTGATGATGCAACAAGATGGATAACTCTTTATGTTTTGAAAGAGAAAACAGAAGTGTTTGGAGCGTTCAGACATTTTCATGCATATGCTGAAAGACTTACAGGATAGAAACTCAAAAGACTAAGGTCTGATAGAGGAGGAGAATATTTTTCTCAAGAGTTCAATGATTATCTGTGGAATACAGGTATCAAAAGGGAAATAACTTGCAGGTATACACCGCAACAAAATGGAGTAGCAGAAAGGAGAAACCAAACTCTAGTTGAGTTTGCAAGAGCAATGCTAAAGGAGAAGAATTATCCAAACTATCTTTGGGCTGAGGCTGTAAATACAGCTACATACCTGGTAAACAGATTACCATGTACAACGTTAAATGGGATGACCCCTTATGAAGCTTAGTGGGGCAAGAAACCAACACTTGATCATTGTAAAGTGTTTGGATCAATTGCTTATGCTTATGTACCATCACAGTTGAGACATAAGCTTGAACCAAAAGCTAAAAAATATGTGTTCATCGGATATGATGAAAAGCAGATGGGTTATAGGTTATGGAGTCCTCTAACCAAGCAGTTTACTATTTCCAGAGATGTGACATTTGATGAAGGAAAGAGCTGGTATACAGATAAAGAGCATAGTGCTGAAACACTTGAAGAAGAGATAAGAAGAAATGAAAAAGGTAAATCACATATGCAGGTGAACGGAGATGAAGATTATATGCAGGCAAGTACGTCCAGGATCGAATCAGGTATGAGAAATGAAGAAGATGTGTATTCAGATACACATGAAGAGTTTGAACCAAGAAGGTCAAACAGAGTAAGGAAACAACCGACAAGGTATTCCTATGATACTTCTTATTTGACTAAGAAAAACTATGCTTACTTAGTAAAGGAGGATGAAGAACCTCTGAGTTATAGTAAAGCAAAAGGTAAGAAAAATTGGGAAGAAGCGATGAAAGAAGAGTTCAATGCTCTTGAAGAGAACAAGACTTGGGAACTTGTTCCAAAACCAAATGGTAAGAAAGTGATTGGAAATAAATGGGTTTACAAAGTCAAGAAGCTTGCATATGGAAGGATAGCCAGATACAAAGCTAGACTGGTAGTCAAAGGCTATGCTCAGACATATGGCATAGATTATGATGAGACGTTTAGTCCGGTGGCAAAGATGTCAACCATAAGGACATTGATTGCTGTAACAACATCAAAAGGATGGAAGCTAAGTCAGCTAGATATAAAGAATGCATTTTTGAATGGATATATATCAGATGAAGTTTACATGGAACAACCTGAAGGATTCGTAAGTTCCAGTTACCCAAAACATGTTTGCAGACTAAGAAGAGCTCTCTATGGATTGAAGCAAGCTCCAAGAGCTTGGAATTACAGACTTGTGAAGTATCTCAATGACCTTGGATACCAAAGCTCAAAGGCAGATACAAGTCTACTGATTAAGAAAACAGATGAAGGTATGATCTACATTTGTATTTATGTAGATGACATAATAATTACAGGAACCTCAGATGAAGGAATCAAAGAGGTGAAGAGACTGCTAGAAAAAGAGTTCAAGATCAGTGATCTAGGAAAGTTATCATATTTTCTTGGAATGGAAGTTACATATACAGATCATGGTATATATGTTTCACAACAAAGATATCTCCTAAACTTACTGAAGAAGTTTAACATGGAGAATTGCAGAGAAGCTTCAACACCACTTGAAGTAAATCATAAACTCAGCAGATATAGTGGTGCAGAGTTTAAAGATATGAGGAAGTATCAGTCATTAGTGGGAAGCTTAATTTATGCTACGCTAACAAGACCGGATCTCAGTTATGCAGTAGGAGTTCTATCACAGTTTATGCATTGTCTGAAGGATCAACATTGGATTGCAGGACAAAGAGTTCTTAGGTATATTAAAAGAACTATAAAGGAAGGATTATATTATCCTTATACATCAGATATAAAATTGAGAGCATACAATGATTCAGACTAGGCAGGAAGTCAAGATGACAGAAGGTCAACACATGGGTATATGATATACCTAGGAGATAAGCTTGTAAGCTGGTGTTCAAAGAAGCAACACACAATAGCTTTATCGTCAACAGAAGCTGAATATAAAGGACTTGTGGAAGCAGCTAAAGAGGTGATATGGATGCAGACCTTGTTCAAAAGCATGGGTATTGATCAAGGTATACCTATCATACATGGAGATAATATGAGCCCGTTATATCTTGCAGCAAATCCAGTATTTCATGCAAGAACAAAACACATAGAGATTCAATATCATTTCCTGAGGGAAAAGGTAATGGAGAAGGAGATTGAATTGGTATTCACTCTTACAAAAGATCAGATTGCAGATATTCTGACAAAAGCTTGGATGGAATAAAGACAAGCAGATTCAAAGAAATGGCAGGGATAAAAGAAAAGAAAGATATATGAAGACCAAAAGATGCAAATTAGTGATTTAGGGGGAGTTGTTGGAGATTCACTCACTAATTATGCATAATGACATAAAGGCAAAGGAAAGCAGAAACAAAGCATTCAGGAGAAAATAAAGCCTTAGTGAAGGGAAAAATTCACGATTGTAATATAGAGCATAGAAACTTCCAGAATTAGAGTTTGTTGAAATCGGATCAAATTGTATATAAGAGAGTTGAGATAGATAGATAAAGAAGAGAGAGAGAGAGAGTGCGCATATGAGCATGCACGTATAGCAGATATAGAGATATAGAAGATGCCCAAGATTGCGTATGTAGAGATGAATAACAGAACCTGAAATGTCGGGTATTCATCTGAGAGAGATGGTAAGGAGAAACTACTCAGAGTAGGAGAGTTTTCCATAGCTATGAACAAAGTGAGGTCAAGCTATTTTTGTACACATCTTCTCTAATAGAAAACACATGTTCATGTGGAAGTTTGAGTACATTCTTCATATGTGAAGAAATCTGAGAGATTTCATGTTACTATGAAAAGTTAGTTAACAGTTACAGTTTTCTCAGTAAATGTTTTTTCGGTACTTCTATGAGTTAGATCTCGGAGTATAATGTAAAGTTTTGTATGAGAGATAGCTTATCTTGTAGCTAGACGTCTCTACTATAAACTGATCAAAAGACTTTTGTGAAACGGAACTTGTATACAGTACAAAGTCTGATCGGAAAGAGGCATCCAGAACTGGTGAAGTTTTTCCTTAAACTTCAGATAGAGTTCATTTAGTGAAGGAAGTTCACGTATCATTTCCTTACTTCATGTATACACATTTGAAGTAATTACAAATAGAATTGCAGTTGATTCCGATGACATTCCAATAAGATTCCGGTGACAGTCCAGTGACAGTCCGGTGAAGTTCTGGTGGAACTTTGGTAAGTTCAAAACAAAGTTTTTTGACAAAGTTAAGTGACGCAAAAGTTATTTAACTATAAGTAAACATAGTAGTGTAAAGATTGAAGTAAATCAGTTCAGAATTGAAGCTTGAAGGAAACGTGAAGCTTTCTGTAAAGTGAATTTTTGGTGTTCACTAGATACAGTTATAAGTTTTCAGTTTCAGAAAATTTGCTAAGCTACTAATGATTATAGAGGTGTTCTAACATCACTCTAGCTTAGTTTCTGTGGTGTAAGCGAATTCTGCAATAAGCGCTGCACCAACAAAAGCAAGTGGGCCCCCCATGAGGGGGTGAAAGGGTTATCAACCTTCTTTGTAATGTTTTCTAGAAAGTTCTAAGCAACCCCTGCTTTGTGGGATTTGGAGGGTCCCAAGTGTGCTAGGCCCATTCAGCTATACAATTGTTCTTTCTATTAATTAAGTTTGGGAGAGTAGGCTATTGCCGAACTTCCTTTGAAAAAAAAAATCCATTTGCTAGTTCATACATCAACTAGTGTTTTGCTTACACTTTCTTCTAAAGAATCTCTCTTGTACTCACCTTGGCCAATCCTTAGTGTAATACTCTTTTCTAGTATTCTCGGTAGGTCGTTTTCTTTATCCGCATTAAGGGAGGATTACAAAGAAATCGGGCTTGAAACAACAGAGTTTCCTCATCCTAGCCTTTATTACGGGTATTTTTTTCATATAAGCTATTCCAGTGTTGACCAAAGTGAATGATCTTTTATGTCTTTGGGGGAGGCCTCCTTGTGGGAGCAATGGAGAGGGAATTGTAACCAATCATGCTAAGGAGCTCCATTGTAGCATGTATCTTCCGGGAACCAACATGGTTGATCTCCCTCATTGGAGGTATTCTATAGGCATCCCTACTCCACATAATCTATCTTTGGAAAAATTCCCCTTTGATCCCTTTCCCCAAACGCGCATTCTGGGTGACAATGTTCCTTCTACACTAAGTCCCATATCATCCGCAATATATTTCCTTATGGATCCTGATCTCTATCAATAATACCAACACCAGCACCTAGTATGATTCCACATCCATGCATATAAAATCATAATGAGGGCCCTAAGTGCATGCTTTTTGCTTAGTACTAAATGATTTTCTCTTTTCCTCTCCAATAATACAATATGCAGCCTAGTGATAATAGATCCAAGATAGGTACACTTTCCAACCCTGATAGGGATTCAATTGATTTTTATGGCAGCCTTGAGTTAATATATTGACGGTTCTCTTTTCCTTAATCAATTCATTGATATCAAAGGTCTCCTTATCATAGTCGTTGATAATAGGATGTCATCTTAATCTATTTGTAAAAGAAATTTTTATTTATTGATATCTGACACAAAATGCACTTCTAAAATAGGTAGGCATGGCCCTTTCCTTCTATGCGTACTCCCGCTTACCATGCTTTTTATTATTGAGTATACGCGTGTAGTTAAGTATATGCTTTTTATTATTGAGTATATGCCTCTTCTCCTCCCATAAGTAACGAGAATGATGATAGGATATATTGTTCAAAAACTCGTCTTTTTTTCCACAATTTTGGGATTTTTGTTGTTGCGGATGGTCAAACTATTCATAAAGGTCGGCCATCCTGCATATATGGAAATATATTTTGCTACTTTTGCTATCATGTAGAATAATATTGATGGTAACCATAGAGCTAAATTAAACCAATTGATTTTTTCAGACTTTGAGGGTAGCATAGCACAACCTAATCACACGGATGAAAACGGGTAGGAAAATCCCTCGAGGTTATACAATGTTGGTCATTTTCTGGTTGAAAGTGTAAGTGTAGAGGATACTTGATACCCTTAGTGGAGATGTTTGAGCCATAATAGCAAGTTACTGAATTATAGCCGCTTTTGGTCCCTTCAGGATAACTTCATCAAACCAATCAATGGGCATATTTATTTTCCTTAGTTTTTTTAGGATCATGCTCTTCTTGGAGAGGAAAATCATAAAGTAACTCTTTGAACATGCCTAGGACTTGCCACTATTTGCTTCTACCAATACATGGTTTTGAGTTTTATAGGCACTTTCGTACTCATCCCCCTATCTATTTATCTACCCCCTTTGTATCTTCGTACACCAAAAAAAAAAGTAGACACTAAGAGGGTGTACTCATGAAATGGCCATTAGGAACTTTGGAGCTTCCATGCTCCCTTGTATATTGTTGGAGTTTCAGGTCTGCAGAAGCATGCGAACAACACAAGGAAGAGGAAGAAGCTTGGAGCACAACAGAACACTGAATGAATTACTAAGTGAATGTACAAAGATAAGTAACATGTTAAGGTTATAGGCATATATACAAGCTGGGGGGGGGGGATTTCTTAAAGAGGGAAAAGGGTGCCCAGACGGTTCTCAATGTGTTCACACACATCACGACCAAAATATATCAGCGAATCCCACACCCCTAGAGAGTGATTGCAGTGAATAACTTGGCAATCATGTATAAGGAAGATCCAAGCTATGTGGAAAGAGATCAATCCACAAAAGGAGGTTAGCCCAAAGCTTTATAGAAAACTTCAAACTTCTCCCTAGGTAGAACTTTTGTGAAGAGGTCTGCAATGTTATCCTGTGTGGACACATATGCCAAACTGATCTCTCTACCAGAGAGCCTCTCCTTGACATAATGATAGTGCTCCTAAATGTGCTTTGTGTGAGCATGGAACACACGGTTTCTTGCAACTGCCAATGCACTTTAACTGTCAGTGAAGATGGTAGTGGTAGAACACTAACCAACACCTAAATTTGCCAAGAGGCATCTGAGCCACACACACTCACAGCCACTATGAAACGTACTCTATACTTAGCCTCACAAATAGAAGTGGCCACAATACACTGTTTCTTGCTCAACCAAGATATGCATGAGCTACCAAGCATGAAGTAGAAACCACTCTGGACACACGAGTGTCATAGCAACCAACCAAGTCCAAGTCAAAAACATGAGTGAATCTAGCATTAATGATCTCCACTTGGGATAAAACAATCTAGGTAGTCAGGTACCACTCAGGTAGCCAAAGATGCACTTAACCACATGCCAATGCTTGGTGTATGGGTAATGCATTAACCTGCTCATCTAAGAGACAAAAAACTGAATATGAGACTCAGTTATGCATAAGTAAATCAAGCATCCAACAACCTACTGATAGAGAACAATATCAAATGCATCTAGATCATCATGGAGACTCAACCGTAAACGTGCTTCCATAAAACTAGCAATAGGTTTGCAATCTTCAAGGCCAAAACATTGCAATAATGTGTTAATATATTTTCTTTGACACAAATCTATTCCCACGTCCACTTACACATAAACTAAATGCCCAAATAATGATGTAAACACCCTAAACCTGACATCTCAAAAGAGGCATGTAAATCAACCTTAAATTCAGCAATGTGCTTCTTATTAGGACTAGTGAGAAACATGTCATCATCATACATAACAATGATCAGAAGTACATCGTCTGCACACTTAACATAAGGTGCTCTCAGTTGGACTATCCTCAAAATTATGTGCAATCAAGTAGGCATGTATCTTTCCATCCGAAGCATATGGTGCTTGCTTCAAACCATATAATGCCTTTTTCAACCCATACACTTTGTTTTCATGCCCTTTCTCCATAAAAACATGGGGTTGAAATATACTTATTCAAGTAAGTCACAATTCAAAAATATAATTTTAATATCCAGTTGATGTACATTCCATCCGTGATGAGCTCCAAGTGCAAAAATGCTACGAATGGTGGTCATTCGGTAAGTGGGTGCAAAGGTCCCATCAAAATCAATGCTTCTCTCTTGAGCATAACCATTGGCAACAAGCCTAGCCTTATACCTACAAATTGTTCCATCAGGCTTACATTTTAGCATGTATACCCATTTAATTCCAATCGCCTTTTTACCTGGAAGTAAATCACATAAAGACCACATACCATTCTTCATAATAGCATCATCTTCTCTTGCATAAAAACCATCCAATTTTCTAAATTTTGTGCTTCATCAAATGAGACATGCTCACTCTCATCACAAAGACTAGAAGTAGTCATTGCATAGCAATCTCATGCAAAGGAAGCGCTATGAGAGCCTGAATAGGTACCATATGAAAGAGGTGCATCTAATTTTCATCTCTCAAAGTCTGCACAAACCATTTAGGGATAGTTTTTGCCTCCTCTATATCATCCCTCTCATTAACGAATGCTTCATGTAAATTTGCATCAGAAATAGAATGATCTACATCATCATGTGGAACCTATAAAGATTGAGAAATTGCCTCATTTGGACCAGCACTTGATTGTCCGCCTGTAAGAAAAAGGCAGCAAAGTGTCATGAGTTATGGAGGTTATGGAGGTTATGCAGGTTATGGAGTCCATGTATGAGTTTATGGAGTGCATGCCATGGGCTTGTCAAGCCCTATGTTATTGGATGGCCTGTGTGCCATTGAGTTTATGGTTAAATTTTTTTTGGGACTCCATTTCCTGGGGAAATTCTGTTGAAATTTTTTCCACCTCATGCCGTTATATACGCACTTGCCTTTAGGTAAGAATGTTATGGCATAGTAAAATGCCTTTTCTGCAAACATCAGTAAGATGTTAGCATGATTTTAAGCATGTATCTGATGGACTTAGGACCATCATAGTATTATAGATAAGGCAACTTCAGTAGTAAATAGGAATCCTTATGGATTCAGACCAAAGGATTACTAGGGGGAAGGAGATATATCTTCACCATTAGGAATGTGCATAAGCAATCCTATAGGTTATAGGAAGTTGCATAGAGGCACGGGAGATACATTTATGATAATCTCCAAGGTAGTGAAGAGTTACTTATCTTCACAAGAGTCTCACATTATGATTAGGAGACTATGGGGTATTATCACAAATACCCAAAAAGTGACTAGTTTCACTCATGCACATCACTTGAGCCAGTACTGAAGCATTTTTGCTACACTAATAAGGATAGCAATTAGATGGGATCACATAGATGGGTTTCATGAGAGAGCATCAATGGGTGCTATGTGATTTAAGTGATGATTAGGAAGGCCAGAGGCAGGCACTAGCTCTATCACTTAGAGCATAGATCCTTTAGTTAGAAATGGGGTACCCAATACATATATGTATGTTTGGATCTATAGAGAGGTACTTAGACCTAGTCTTTGTACCTAGAAACAAGTTGGTTTCGAACAGAAAGGGATATCCATTGTCGCATATTGATTAGAACCAAACTAACTAGTTCAAGGACATGGGACTCATTTGAGTCCACAGATATGAGTTGAGGATATGGGATTCATTAGAGTCCACTTATATATTCCATCACATATATATAGAATATATATTTGGTTTAGTATAGGTATGACACCATGAATTGGAAGAAGGTTCCACTGATATGGGATGGTGGAAATGGCTTCCCTTTGAGCACTCTTCTTCTATGGCCAGGGAGAAAAGGACTCATTATTCATGGCATCATGTCTCACTAGATCAGAGGAGAGCTCTTAGTAGACATCTCCTTAGGATTGGGACTTATCCATCATAGTTTAGGGAAGATTGATTCTTTCAATAGAGAATGTAATAGGTGATTTTATCACCATTGGTATCAGATACTCTTTTGAGTTTTTCAGGAAGGATAATTCCATCAGTTTGATTGGATCGTATAGATCCATTCAAAGACTATGGTTGGGAGCGATAGTTCTTTAGTATGGATACACGTGTTTATAGTATCATGTCATATCATTGCTGACCATTTTAGCAGAGGACTTAGATCCTTATAAGGAATTTGTTTTCTCCACTCTTCACTACGTATATCTTCATTAGCTACAGGAGATAAAATTATTCTCCATCTTCATAGAAATGAATGTAATGGAAATTATGCATTAGTTATGGAAGAGAGGAGCAAACGAACTCATAAGTTTCTCTTTTAAGGAAAGGAGAAAGTGGGAATCAACTTAGAGATCAAGGAGAGATCTCACTTTAGCTCAGAGGTCTCACTTTAGCTCATGTTCTTTGAAAAAGAAAAAAAAAAAGGAAAACATGATTTCTTCACATGAGAAGAATAGGGGATGTTTTCCCTTCAGAGAGAAGAGGTGTTTAGAAACCATCTCTTAGTTTACATTTCATAAGGAATTCATTTACTCTACTTTTCAATGTAATTTTCCTTCACATGGGAGTTTGATTCTCCACTATTTTGGAAGGAAAAGTATGGAGAACTTATATACATGTTCTCCGTTATGGATGAGTAGAGCAAATGGATTCAAAAGAATCTCTTTCAAAGGGAAAGGAAAAGTGGAATAGATTCCACTAGCAGAGCTCTTTTCCTTAAAGGAGATTACATAGAGAGAGAAAGAGAGAGAGTTTCAGTTTCTCTCTTCTAGATTGTCTTGTTAGGAGTGGCACTCTTCTGTGAAGCCAATAGGGAGATCAGTTAATCATGATTGTTAGATTGAGTCTCAGTTGTAGACTCTAGAGAGAAGTAGTTATGTTTATTTCCAATGATGGTCTTTGACTAGATGAGATGATCTAGTTATTGACATGAGTGAGACTGGGAGTAGAGTTATGACTCTTCTCTTTAGGGTTTCTAGGAGATAGAGAGATATCTAACCTATTGGGATACCAAACTCTTAGTTGATGCTTCATCATGAGGATGATGTGGAAGCATCAATTAGGAGGATGGGTACTTAGGGATTATCTGAATCTCAAAGGGAATTCTTTTGCATTCATATGGCAAACTACAGGGAAGAGAATATTTAAGAGTTTACATTAGTGCCAATAGATGCTCTTCCAATAGAACTTAGTCCAATGGTAATGGATGACAAACCAAAGATTTTTGGGTGATGGAATATAGAGATTCCATTTTACTACCAAGAAATCCTTATATATGAGCTAGATGATGGATTTGCATAGTTCACAAAGTAGTTTAGTTTAAACTATTATTTGTGAGTACACTCAAGGTTAGGGCGACCTAGAGTGGTATGAGGGCAATCTATCATTTAGTCTTAGATGGGTTTGGAATCACTTGTTATGGGACTTTGTTCTATATTTCATAGGATTATATGGTTTATTATCTCCATTATGATATGGTCAAGTCTACAAGCTTGGCACTTTTACACTTGATTTACATACTATTACTTTCAAGGAGGATACATCATATGGACTCTGGTCATTCTGATGATATATGTTATGGGAATGATTGTTTGGAAGTGGAGAGTACATGGGAGATAGTAGGCACCACTTAAACAGTTTCTCACCTTTATGATGATCTCATATGAGGCTTCTTAAGGGGAAGGATATGGGGAAACAACACACAAAGATGACCATGTACATAGAGTACATGGGGTTCACGAGAGTCTGAGCACTTTCTTCTACCATTACGGATAAACATTTCATCTACATTTTCAAGGGCAAAAATGTTTTCAAGGGGAAGGAAATGTCATATCACTTTATGGTCCATGGTGGGAACACCTCTTGAGAGGAATTCACCACATGACATCAAGATGCTCTTTCCATATGTATGGGTAGAAGAGGGTATAGAATATTATCTCACTAAGAGATTATTATCTCTTATGAGGAAGAAAGAAGAGAGTCACAGAAATGTGACCCATGCAAGGAGAAGCTTGGCATGGCTGGGAGGTGAACTATGGTTAAACTCTATGTGTGCGTGGGTGACTGTAGCTCAATGATGAGTAGCACCTCCTTTAATGTCAATCCGGGAAGACGTGAGGATGGTATGAAGACCTCGAGCAAGTGGCGGCACAAGTGCGTGAGTGAGAAGCACACTAGCATGCACACACATACACACACACGCGCACACACAGTAAGACAAAGAGTGAGAATCAATGGAGTTCTTAGATTACTTTCAAAAAACTCTTATAAGTTCGTTTCAATTACAATCTAACCTCAAAAATGAGCTCTCTAGCTCTTTTTATAGTTTTTGACTAGGTTTTGGCCCTGTCCAGACCTAGTGTCCGGCCTAGTTAAAAATTAGGTTCCAGGGCCAATTTGAGGGCTTAAACGGAGTCTAAAAAATATGAAAATTGATATGTAGGTACTTCTAAGGCTCCTCAAGCTCAAGGACTCCTTGGCTTGCACAAAATGGAGCTACAAAAATATTAAATTTTATTTACAATGATTGTTAGTGATAAGAATCACTGTTAAAAGATGTTGATTTGGAAGAAATTTGAAGGGCCTATCTGCCAGATTTGCATGGACTGCTTTGTCTACTTACTCCTTCACTTTGTTCTGACTCTCTCCGCTGGCTTCCTTGTCTAGTCGGTCCTTGGGTGCCAATACTGCGCTCAACACCCCCCCTTCTCTCGCGTCTGTCGTCCCTGACAGACCCTTGTTGCTGGGAGTGTTGGATGTAATATTCCACAACCTGAGTGGCAAGCTGATGTTCTTGTATGCGTAGTCCTCTGGCCAAATCTGTCATCATACGATCCCAATCGATTGGTCCTGGAATGTCCGGATGTGGCAGACGTAACTGATCTGCATGGATCGCTTGTTCTACTGCGAATAGATGTAGCAAATGTGTGGGCTGGGAATGTAAATTTCGGAATTGTATTCCCAGAATCCCATAGAGAACATTTCCTCAAATGTCTGCTTGAAGCATGCGGGCAAGTACTTTATTCGTGCATGCCAAGCAAAGATGATAGTGACCGAGGGGGTTTGGCTCATGTCGTAGACTAAATCCTTGTTACCTTGAGAGAATCCAGGGGCAGAGATGTATGGAGCTTGGACATTCCGAAAGGTTTTGAAGACAATGGTCATGAGCTCGAATATCTTCATACACATTTTCGCTGCTATGTCGGGTACATTATTTAGACGTGTAGACCAGTGCCGAATTGTTGATATCATGTAGGCTACAGTTGGGGTCCCTCGAGGTGGAGAAAAATATGGGTAGTTAACCCAAGCCGAGCACTCTTTATTGTTGCGTACCTTGATTGCAAATGCTTGCCAGGATCTGCGACGTACCACTGGACAATAGCATGGATTATACTTGATATATAGTGGCATGGTTGCCCAAGTACTCATCATCTCTGGGTAATCGGTGAGTAGACGTGCACGCCAATTAGGTTGGAAGATCGAGCCAGCACGTGCATCTGTCCGTAAATCCCCTATCTCAAATTGAGTGGCGAACGTGGGCTCCTTCCCTGTATGTCTTTGGACTTCTGCATTATAATCATGTAGTAAGACAAAATAAGGCATGTATTGCGATTCTGATGTTGTGATTAACCGTTGATGGGATAAATTTTGAAAGTAGGAAGACCGAAGGACAGTTTCTTCCAGATTTGTGAGAGATTGCATTTGCACGGCCACACGATCATCATGTGTCTTACCCACTTTCTCGACCCTTTTGACCCAATCTGGAACTTGAATTTCTAACGTGTCTTGTCCTTCTTCTGTAGTTCGACCACCAGGCGTCGGCATAGGCTCGTATGGCTCTTCATAGCTGTCATCGACGGGGATTTCCACTACTGTTTCAGGTTCTGGTTCTTCAATGGGCGAGGGTGGCCGTTCATATGGTAAGAGGCGTGCTTGGAGTTCTGCCACCTGTTTCGGGAGGGTCTCCATTTCTTCTGTAGAGTGTTGCAAGATTACCGGCTCCTGTTGAGCAGTGGGGACACTGGCTATCTGTTTCTTTAGATCTGCACATTCAGTCTCTAGTTTTTCATATGACTCCAAGAAATTTGCATGCTCCTCAAGTAAGATGCGAATGTCTTCTGATGGAACTACTCTATATCTGGTAGGGCTAATGGTTGCTCCTACGGTTCCTTCCATAGCCGCTTCAAAGTTGTCTTGGTTTTGTTGTTGAAGTCGTTTGTTCTCTTCTAGTGCTGCGGCCATATGCTTCCTTAATAGCCCAATGTTGCGTCTGAGTGTAGCGTTAGAGATCATTTGCGCTTGAAGCACTGTTTCTAGTTCCTTGACTGCTTGGTCATCTACAGTTGATGTCTTTGATTCCAATTCGAAGTGAGCCTGCTGTAGTGTGGTATGCTCGGTTAGGAGCGTCTGGTAGTCAGCTTCAAGAGTGGTGACTCTAGCTTGCAGACGTTGAGATTCTGCCTGGAGGGCAGCAGTGCGTTCTTCCAATTGATGGTAGTCTTGTTGTAGCTGATGTGCACACTGAAGTAATGTGTTGAACGTGCTATTTACATTATGAGATGCAAGGGGAAAAGTTTGAAATGCAGGGGATGTGGGATTGGGTAGGGAGGTAGTGAATGCTGTGTGTGCCAATGATGTGAGTGGTGAGGTGGGGGGCAAGGGAGGGGAAGATGGTGGAATCGTGGGGAGAGGTGCTGTGGTTGGTGAAATGTCCATTGGGTCAGACAAGGTGGTGTGTGCAGGGGCTACCATGTAGGTGGGTATGGTAGGTGAAGTGAGTGTGGTGTTCGTGTAAATTGATGTCGTTGCGAACATCGGAGAAATGTGCCTCGGAAACATTGGAGAGCGGGTGAACTGCTCCACAACGGACGGGTATTGGGGTGGCGCGGTCAGGTTGAAAGAGGTGTAGGGGCCAGATGGGAAGTGAGGGTCATGGAATGGAGGTACCCGTATTGGGGGATAGGTCGGGAAACAGAGGGTGCCTTCTGTAGGTGCTGGGTTTCCAACTACACTTGGAATTATGGGATGGCCAGTCATGGGTTCAGAGGATAGACGGGACGAAGTGTACAAGGGATTTGTGATGAAGGAGAAGAGGGTGTCTTGTGAGGTGGGTTCTCGAAATGTGAATGATTTGAATGAGGATGGGTTATAAGTGAAGGTAGAGGTGATGACTGTCGTTTCTTCCAAGGTGGGAGGTGGTGGTGGGGGTGGAGAAGGTGGTGATGGAGGATGCTGGGGTGAGATGGGTGATGTCTGAACGAAGGTTTCGGCGGAGAGGTCAGTGGTGGTTGTGGGGGTGGCTGTGGTCTCATTGGGTACTTCTGGTTCTGTGACGGGTATCCTGATAGTCTTACCTGCTCGTGGTAACGTGTCCACTCTGCGTTTGTCGTACCTTACGGACTGGCAGACTGCGGTGTGGACAGCCTCCGGAACTCCTAAAGAGTCTGACACTAATTTGAGGGTGTCAATGAAGTGTTGGTCCACCCCTTCATCGGATAGCATTTCTTGCATCAAAGCTTGACCTGATACCAGAGAGAGTTGATGCCTTTCTTGTACTGCTTTGATAGTGTCGTATAGCCTTCGTAGTTGAGCTGTATATGCTGGTGCACCTACAAGTTCTGGCACTTCTTGTTGCTCCTCTTGGTGCTCTTGATCATAATCCTCCTCATCATCCTCCTGTTCTTCATCTCCGTCATCCTCTGCATCCACTTCAACAGGTGTGACAGGTGCTTGGGAGGTTGTGGCCTGCGTTTGCACATTTTCCGCTTGTTGTGCCTCTTCTGCCTCCAGCTCTACATCTTGTAATAATTGTTCGAAATCTTCATTAGTGAGTTCTTCTAAAGGAGCACCACTAGGAAATTCAAGATCGGTTGGAATGGGAGGGAATATCAAGGTGGAACCATCGGTGCTGCGTCTTGGAAGTCGGAGTGTGAATGGTCGGACTCTTCGGGGTGGAGGGGTGACGTCTGGTGTTAGGGTGGCTCCACGTGGTTGAGCACATGGGACTTGGACAGTGCCTCTCATCTTCTTAGAAGGGGGTCCCGTGGATGTCCTGCCTCTAAACTGCTCAACCCGATTCCACATTAGGGCCCGTTGGATCGGAATGTCATAAGCCAAACACCTATAAATGATTCTTGTCAGAGCACAACAACCATATAAAACCTGTTTCCGCGGCCAGCGTTTGTGAGCTAGGTGTATCTGATCAATTATCCAGTGGGGTAGGTTGATGGTGAGACTCTGTGTCTCTGCCAGATACAAGCTAAACCAAATCTTTTTGGGCGGCATGGTGAATCTATCTTGCGCCGGGAAAGCAAAGTGTTGCATGCACATGCGAAGGTGTATTGCAATATTAGGCGTCATGGATACCATGTCCTTGAGTTTGGTGAGACTTCGATTCTTCATGTAATCCGGTACTAGGGTTTCCTTTTCTGTAGGAATATGCATTCCGCGCATATCTAGAGCCTCTCTCACCAAATTGTTTGATAGCCTGAACCTCTTGAGCTCATTCCCCTTTGTCAGAGATGGAATCACAAATGAGCTTGCACCTTTTGGGTTCTGGTTTGGAGTCAAGGTGTTGATGAGATAGTAGCATCGCATGAAGTCAGGTTTTGGGAGTCGGGCACTGAAATAGGCACTCAATCCTGCTTTTTCCCATATCGGACGTAGACCTTCTGCATTTTGTAATTTCTCAAATTCTCTTGTAAAGAAATGGTATCTGCCTTGCTTCCCATTGAAGTCCAACTCTGATTCCCATAGGTACGTTCCTTCACCCAAGGGTCCTGCCACCTCGGTAAACCAATGTGAAGTCTTTCCCACGGGCATGGTGTGGCCACGCGGAGGGTCCGCAATAGGTATGATTTTGACGGCCTGCAATTCTTCTGGTCTTTCAATTGTCTCAGGCAAAACGGGTAAACTGTCCAAGTCCACCACTTGCGGGCTTGTTTCTGTGTGTGAGCTAGTTCCTGCTGCCTCCGCCATGTTAAAAATGTCGTAGCTGATTCTGTGAGAATATATGAATAAACGTTAACATTGCAATGGACACAAAAATGACATGGTGTCCCTTGTTACAACATTAACTTAAAGTTCGGGAGTGGTTAGGGGTTAATAAGTGCTCGGTGCTAGTGTGTGTAGTTAGGAGTTAGGTAGACCTAAGAGCTAAGCGAAATGATGTGATGTGAGAGTGAAGCGGTTAGTAGGTGGTCATAGATTTACAATCGGGGTCCGGGGGTTTGTTACAAGTCTTGGGCTGCCAAATGCAGTGGATGGGTTTTGCTCGTGGTTCCGTAGAGACTCTCGAGAGCTTTATAGGTGTGTCAGCTTGAACATGAGGCCTTTTAGGGACCCATTTACAAATGATTCTGTTCGTGCTCATGGGCCTTGGTGTGTTCGTTGTTGGTGCATTTTGCCCAAGCCTACATGCTTGATATGCTTGATATTATCCTCATTTGTAAGTCACATGAGTAGTCATGTGAACACCTCTTGTAAAAGAGTACATTTTATCTCTTGTAAATGGAAAAAGAAAAAAAGTAAAAGGATGGCTTACCTCATCCATGATGTAAAAGCAAATTCGTGGCTCCAACTACCAAAATCACGAATTTTTGAGCTGAGGGAATCTCTCCTAACTTTGGGGATCACTTTTAGGTGGAGCCATTCGAATTCGAATTCAAAACTCCCTCCAAGAATAGCTATAAAAGGAGCAAGAAGGAAGAGGCGATTAGCAAGCCTTGTACGTGACCACTTGATGTCATTTTGTAGAGATTGAAGAGCTTACTCCATAGCTCTATCATTCTACTCCCATTGTGCAAAGATTCATTGCCAATGTGGTTGTAATCATATGTGAATCTATACATTTATTATCATCTACCTCTCTGTTTTGTTCTCTGCTATACTCACTCAGAGCAGTAACTTCAGAAGGTCATATCTCGAGTTTTACTGAACCTTTTTCAGTGTTTTAAAGTGCGTTGGATAGCTCTCACTGTCTAGTTTCTACATATAAATTTTCAAGGTCATTGGATTTATACTTTTGGAGATATCTGCATTTTACTGCTTACTGGTCTATCTCTGCAGAGCCCCGAGAATTGTGGGAATGTTCCAGAACTTGATGAAACTTGTTCTCAGTGCTCAGTCCATCATTTGAAGTGTTTTAACTTGGAATAGGAAGCTTGCTAAGTCTATTTGCTATGCCCAAAAGGAATTTTTCTAATTCCTTCCAGGTTGAGAGCACTGTTCATTTTTTCCAGCAGGTGTATGTCCAAAAATAGCAAGTTTTGGGAGCTAGTCATTTCGCAACTTGTCGGTCTTGACTTAAACTTTTGGGATACATGTTCCAAAGTACTTGGCTGATATTTTGGTGGATTTAGGAAGCTCAAAGGGTCTACTAATCAACTCTGAAGTCTCAGTTGGCTGGTGTGAAGCTGGTTGTAGCGGCACCTACTCATCTTTGGATTGCATCCACCATCTCTCTTCACATTCGTGAGTGTTGAAAACGAGTGGATGCCGGTTGTGCGAGTGAATGGGTTACGCTGTATAGGTTGTGGCTTCGGCGTAGCTATTTGCGCCCGCAAGCAAGCCTTAGGCACCCAAATTTTTCTTGATTGTGGGCTAGCCTTCATCGACTTCTTGGGCACCCAAATAGATTTCACGTTAGCAGAAGAATTTCTGAAAGACTTCTTATTAGTGTCGTGTTGTTGGTTACTAATAAGAGGCTTTGCCCGTGTGATTGGCTTGAGTGCAACCGGGTGTTCGCCTTTCCGCACCCACACTTGGTTTACTTGCTGAGATATTTTGCTGCGCAGGTACTTTTGATTTCCGGCATAGGTAGTACTCTGCTTCTTCTGCCTTTGATCCACCTTTGGTTGCTACCTCCTTCTGACCTTTGGAAAAGAAGGGAGTTCCGTTGCATCCCTGACTCCTTTTTTGCAACCATCATTCCTCTGCAACACATAGTTTTGGACAAGAACAGCATGGTCATCTCCATGTGTACTCCTGGAAGGACCAGGAGTCTGTGCCTTTCCTAGTTCCTTGAGTGCTCCATTATCTAACTCTACTGTAATTCGACTATGATTGACCCATACCTGAAGAAGTCCACTTCTTAGGTTCAAGTTGACTGCTTGGTCATAGATCCAGTCTTGACCCAAGACAAGGGGTTTCGTGAGGTCCTCATCTTGACACACTAGTACTTTAACTGTCATTGTCTCATCATGAATGTAGAGGGGAAGTTCCACCTCGCCCATGCAAGGGGTTTCCACTCCTCCCAATCCTATGAGGTATGCTTCCACAGGATTGACAGTTAACTGTAATTCTTGACAGTAAGACACTCTAACAGCACTAGTGGCTGCGCCTGAGTCAATCAAGGCTCTTACGTTCCTTGCACTCTTTCCTTGTCCTATATCTAGGGTTATGAAAGGACGTCTATCAATTATCCTATGCGAGCTTGTTCCTGCAACTTCACACATGGCCATAGGATATCCTTGATCTGCATAGTCATTCGCTCTAGGCTGATCTCTACCTTGCCTTCATAACTTCATCCTCCTGATGCGTTCTAAAGCTTCTGCTTGAGCTTCTTCTCAAACTCGCTTTTCTTCCTCTTTGCGTTTCTTAGCAGTGTTGAGTCGGCTGAGCATTTCCTCCGTGAGGGGTTCCTGATACAACTTGACTTTGCATCCGCTAATATAGTTAGGGAGAACATCACCTTCTAATGTGGCTAATTGCACAGCTCCACTTGTGGAGATCCTATTAATGATCATAGGTCCGTAGCCTCTCTTTTCTAGCTTCCTCGCGTGTTGTTTCAGTGTATAGACTAAGACTAGATCTCCTGCTTTCAAGCCTTTATCCTTCACATGGGCATCAAAGTATGCCTTCTGCCTCTTCTTGGCTGCATAGATTCCTGCAGCTGCTCTCAGTCTTGTTTCTCCTAATCGTTCAAGGTCAAAGATCCTAGAGGAGAGCTCATGACCTGTCCATTCGTGCTCTTGTGCTACTTTCAACGTAGGTATTAAGAAGTCCAAGGGTAGCACAGCATTTTGGCCAAATACCATCTGAAAGGGGGTGGCTTGGAGTACCGTTTTGTAGGCGACTCGGTATGCCCAAACAGCATGGTGCAGCTGTTTGTCCCAATCAGAGCGTTTAGTGTTCACTAATTTTGTCAGTACATTACATAGGATCTTATTAGTGCTCTCAGCTTGTCCATTAGCCTGAGGGTGATAAGGGGCAGACTTCTTGTGTATTACCAAGAATTCTTGGAGTAGATTTTCAATCACTTCGTTCAGGAAGTGTGTGCCTCTATCGCTTACTAGTTCTATAGGTAGCCCATATCTTGTGAACACATTCTCAAACAAGAATTTAGCAGTTGTCTGAGCATCGTTCTTTGTCGTAGCCTTTACCTCTACCCACTTGGTGAGATAATCTGTTGCAACAATGATGTATTCCGCATGAGAACCCTTGGCTGGGGGATTAATAGGACCTACGAAGTCTATTCCCCACTTAGAAAATGCACGTCCACCCATCATAGGTTTCAATGGCATCTCATCTTTTTGTATAGGATACTGAGTTCTCTGACAGACATCACACCGTTTCACATAGGTATGTGCATCCATGTGAAGGGTAGGCCACCAGAAGCCCGCAAATAGGATTGCCTTGATCACCCGATCCGGTCCAAAGTGTCCTCCTGCTACACCTTGGTGAGCAGTTTCTAAGATCTTAAGATATTCACTCTCATGGACACACAGTCTCAGGTAACCATCTTTACCGCGTTTGTATAGATTATCACCAATGAGTGAGTAATCCAGGGCTTCTTGTTCTAAACTCCTTTTCCTCGCCAGAGTCATGTCTGGAGGGAATGTGTTTGTCCTCAGGAAGGATACTAGAGGTTCGCTCCAATCTGGCACTATGGATACTTGATAAAGAGTAGCGTGTTCCACAGGTGGTTTAGTGCAGCAGATTGGGCATTCCTTGCACAACTTTTGGACATCAGCTTCCATAGTTGGCCAATGTACTCCGAGTCTCTTTAGGGTCTGTAAAGTTCGTTGCTTTGAATGGTGTTGCTCTAGTGCACCTACATGTGCTAATTGCAACCATTTAGAGTACTCATCCTCTTCTATGCAACAAGCCAAGATCCCTTGATCTGTGTGCTTGTACATACTTCCTGCCATGATGTGGTACTTTTGGGCTTTTACAACCTCTCTATTCCGTGTGTTTACCACTGGATGGTTAGGCCCGTATGTCAATACTGGTACCAATGGCTTAGCCCACTGCGGCACCACTTCCAAATTAAACAAGTAAGCATCAGGAAGGTCATCTGATACTCCTTGTGGGGCTTCTCCCGATGTGAGCCTAGAAAGATGATCAGCTCTCAAATGGGTCCTCCCTTTTCTTACCACAACCTCAAAATCATATTCCATTAGCAAGAGAAACCATCTTACTAATCTTCCTGTATTGCATGGCTTGTTTACAAGATATAACAATGCCTGATGATCAGTAAAAAATTTAAACTTATTTGCAAGCAAATAGTGTCTAAATTTCTTAACTGCATATACCATGCCTAATCCTTGTCGCTCTGTAGTGGTGTAATTCCGTTCAGCCGCATTCAATTGTCTACTGGCATAGGCAATTGGAAGATCCATATTACCTTCACCAGTAGGTTGTGCAAGCACACATCCAATAGCATAATTGGATGCATCAACATGAACATGGAATGGCTTATTCCAATCTGGTGTGGTCAAGATTGGTGCTGAACACAATCTTCGTTTAAGCTCCTGGAAGGAATTCTCACATTCATCCGTCCACTCAAAGTTTGTCAGAAGTTCGTACATGGGCTTTGCAATGACAGCATACATGTGTATAAATCGTCGGTAATAACCACAGTGCCCCATGAAAGCTTGTACTTCCTTGACATTCTTTGGCCTAGGTAGCTCTGCTATGGCTCTCACTTTTTCTTCGTCGGTAGATATGCCATTCTTTGACACTATGTGTCCTAGAATCTTGCCTTGCCTGACCATAAAAACGCACTTTTCTGGGTTCAGGCAGAATTGATATTCTCTACATTTGTCAAAGATTTGTCTGAGTTCAGGAATATGGGTTTGTCTAATATTGGAATGAGCACAAAGATCATCAACATAGACTTCTAAACTCTTCCTCAGGAACTCCTTAAACACATGGCACATCAGCCTCTGGAAGGTAGCTGGTGCATTGGTAAGCCCAAATGGCATTACTCTAAAGGCAAAAATGCCCCATTCTGTGGCAAAGGCTGTCTTATGCTGATCCTCTGGAGCTATGGCTACTTGATTGTAACCCGAAAATCCATCAAGGAAGCTGTACACTTCCTTGCCTGCCACTCTTTCTAAGAGATGTTCTGTGATGGGAAGCGGATAGTTATCTCGAATAGTGGCTGCATTAACCTTCTTCAAGTTAATGCACACGCGCAGTTTGCCATTCTTCTTGGGCACCACTACGATGGGTGATACCCACTCAGTGTGCTCAATTTCATAGATAAATCCAGCTTCGACCAGTCTATCTATCTCTTCTTTGATCTTAGCAGCGTAATTATCGTTATATGTATAAGGCTTTTGCTTAGTGGGTTTAGCGTCTGAAGTCATGGGGATAGTGTGTGAGCATATGTCAGGGTCAACACCTTTCAAGTCCTTGTAACTCCAAGCGAATACATCTCTGTATTCTCTTAGCAAGGCAATTAACGCATGCTCTTCTTCCTCTGTTAGGTCATGGCCTATGTACGTGCATCTCTCCTCTCCTTCTTCTAGGGCCACTACTATTTTCTTGGTGGTTTCTTTGTTATCATAGGCCTCTCCTACCTGTGCCTCTCGTTTAGGCATTCTTATCATGACTCTCCTGTCGTCTATCTCATATTTCTTAAAATTTTCTGGGACCTCAAACAAAGATTCTTCCTCTTCTGGTGAGACTTCTCTCTTCTTTCGTTTCTTCCCTTCTTCCTTCGGGGTTACATGCGTCGCTAATCTTACATCGTTTGTAAGCTCTCCATGCCTCTGGGGTTGAAATTCTACTTCATGGAAGTATTCTTCATCTGATGCAAATGGTGGGTCCATAATGATTGACTCAAGATCGGAGTCACTTGCATCCTCAAATGCATCAGGGCTAGGTTCGCATTCTTCTAGAACTGCCTCTCCCATGATTGGCTCTATGGAGAAGACTGAGATGTCATAGCCATCCTCATCACAGTGAGGTGTCCATTGTTCTTCATTGATGGCTACATCCATTGTTGCTAAAATTTCTGCCCAGCCATGGGGTTCGAATTCCTCATCAGGAAAAACTACAGGTGCATAGGCTGGGTCTTGAATTGCTCTATGTGTTTCTTTTGCACCTATTTCTCTGGCCTTTTCTCTCTTCTCTTCCTCTACTGCTACTTTGCACATCCATAAGTGGGTGTCTTCATGCATCCAAGAGGATCCTGACCCTATGGAATGCACAGATTCCGTATCATCTTTGGCTCTATGGATGGGATTCCACTGGATAGGAGGTACATCTCTATGAGAGTAATCTTTGAGATTGACTTTGGTCGTAACACCTAAGTGTTGCAGGTACAAGGAATTGGTCCCCCAATCCTGTACCACTTGCAACTGCCGCATAAATGGTCTTCCCAAAATCATCTCATAGGCATGATTTTTGCTAAAGTCACATATAGCAAAGCTATGCTCAAACTCAACACCACAAGTGGTGAGAGTTATGCCTTCTAGCAATCCCAAGGGCCTCTCTATATGACCATCGGCCATCTGCAATTTCATTCTCGTTGGCCTGAGTGCTGGCTTGCCCCAACGCTTCCATAGGGAGGTGGTAGCGATAGCAACTCCTGCACCTGAGTCCAAAATTGCCTTGGTGGTGTACTCCTGGTAGGTGATGGGAAGATAGGTGTTCCCTTCTTCACCTTCACACATATCTCCTATCTTGTCCAAGGGAATTTCTGGCACTGTCCTATGGGATCCTACTCGGGAACGTGGTTCTGCAACTTCAGTCACTTGACTGGCTACACATTTCCGCGCTTTTGGTCTATTCTTAGGCAGTTCTTCCAAAGTGAGATCGCGCTGCGCCTTGGTGTTCTTTACTACCTCCGTGTTCCTTGATATGACTGAGTCGTCGTTCCTTACCATGACTGTGGGTGCTCTCATACACGTGGACTTTGCTTCCCATGGGCCTGTGAAGTGGGGTAGCTCTTGTATGGAATTAGACTCAAAGTCCAATCTCTCGTGAGACTGAGTACTCTCATGTTCCCCGTAAATAGATGGGATGTCTTGTGGGAATTGATCGTGTGCATCATCCACAAGTTCAAAAGGAGGGGCGACTTCACTTTCGTTATCCCATTTGTCTTCTTGAATCTCTCGTAGGAAGTCTGGTGCAAACTGATTCATAGAAGAAGAAGTGTCTGGCTCCGTAGAATTAGGCACATAAGCAACCTGGGAAGGAGGGCTTATTCTATCGTTGACTCTCTCCTTGTTCTCATAGATGGCTGGAGCACAAGCTTCCTGGGGAGGATTACTTATTCTATTACTCTTCCGAGCAGGCTCATACGCTCCCTGAGAAGGAATGTAGGCAACCTGTGGAGGTACGTAAGCTTTCAAGGGAGGCTCATCTGCCTTTTGGGGGGGAAGATAAGCTTCTTGAGGAGGCACATGGGCTTCTTGAAGAGGCTAGCTTATCCGTTCTCTTGCCCTGTCCTTTCTTTGAGGGACAGGTTCCTTTTCTGATTGTGCAATTAGCCTCTCTATTCTTTCTAGCAGTCCATCAAAGTGTAACTGCGTCTTAGCTGAACTAGAAATGTTAAATAGGCGGCTGGCCTCAAACATGGTCTGAGCCAATTCCACCATTTTGGCACAAATTTTAGTTCGTTCAAGCTCTAGCTCGGCTCTAGGGTAGCATTTTTCATGATCGGTTATGGTTGGCCCTTCTTGGATTCTGGCCTGATATGCTTTAAGCATCATGTTTAGGTCCTCGGGAGTGGGATCAGCTAATACTGATCCTGCTTGGGGTGGTGGGTGGGTTACGTGGGGTGTATTAGAGGGTGGAGGGATGGAGGGTGATGGGGATGGTAGCGGTGGGATTGTGTGAGAGTGCGGTTGGGATGTGATCTCTATGATTTTAGCCTTGGTTTTGCGTAGACTTTCCTCAAGTTCACTCATCTTCTTTGCCCATTGCCTTTTCATACGTTCACGGCTATCTCTCCAAGCTCTAGTCCTTTTCTTGGTTATGCTCTCAGTTTCACTAGCTGTTGGGCTCTTTTCCTGGCTTGCCTCTTGGTTTTGCTGCAATGCCTGAGCTCTAGTGACTACGTGCACTGGTGCAGTGGAAGTGACACTTCCTGTGGAATCTACCACTAACCCAATAACGTTGATAGGCGTGATTTTTGGCATATTATTAGGATTCTTAGGGCAATCTCGTAAGAGATGCTCTTTTCCACAGTCTTGGCAAAAGCCTTGGATCGTCACGGACTGAGTTTGTGTAGGTGGAGATAAGGGACAATCACGAATGAAGTGATCTCCCTGACATCGGTAGCATGGTCCTCTAGGAAATGGTGGTCGTACCTGCCTAGGTTGGGGTCTAGGGTTGGGGTTTGTATACATGACGTTTGTATAATCTGACTCCCAACTAGGTTCATTTGGCTCTTCGCTGTAATAGGACTCACCATGTTCTGGAGACTGCATGTAGTGTGCCTGGGGACTATCGACGTGTGTAGAATCAAAGCTATGGTCACTGAGGTCATTTTCAGAGATCAAGGGTGTCACAGGGACTATCGCTCTATTCAGGTTTTCTTCTGCAACAGCATATTTTACCGGAATCACATTGGCTGGAGCTGGGGGTTGTTGTGCTAACACAGGCTGAGGTCTTTGTTGGTTTTGGTATGGTTGCTGATAGGGTTGTTGTGGCCTGCCATATGGCTGTGGAGAGTACTGGTTCTGGTATCTTCCCTGCGGTGGATAGGGTTGAGGGTAAGTTTGCCTAACTGTTTGCTTATTGTAGGGGCAATCTTGTGCGTTGTGATTGGTGTACCTCCGTTCTATGGTGCAGTACTGGCTACTAGGATTTACTTGGGGCTGAGCCATAATGGGACACACGTTTGCCATATGGTCACCACCGCATGTATAGCACCTCTTCGTTGGGGTAAACCTCAGAATTTGTTTGCTAGAGACGCCTAGTTTTTGGGCCACTTTCTCTGCGAGTTCCTCAATTGATGTGGATTGCGTGGAAGAGTGACTAGATGCACTATCTGAATCTTTGTAGATTTTGGAAAGCTCTAGTTCTTCCCCTAGGTTATCTTCAATGTCAATGCACATGCGTACACACTCCTCTATAGTCCTAGGGTCCTTCAGATACACATAGGATCTCAATTTCGTACTCAGCAATCCATCAAGGAATAAGGCCACTTGTTTGGCAGGTGTGGGTAGCTCCGAAACAGGGCACCTTTCAAGATATTGCCTAAATCTTCTTCCTGCAAGTCTCACGGTTTCTTGAGGGGTTTGCTTGAAGCTATGAATCAGCGAGGAGGTATTGTGTCTTATGCCACTCTTAGAGAATTCAATAATAAATGCCTCTAGGAGTTGGTCTATGCTCCTGAACTGTCGCTCATCCAATGGCTGAAACCATGTAAGTGCTGTGTTCCTAAGGGTTAGACCGAAGGCATTGTACTGCGTGAATAGATCCTCCACTTGTTCAGCTCTCAAGACTTGCTTGAACTCCGCCACATGATCATAGGGATCTCCTGTGCCATCAAAGTAATTCTTCATGGACTTAACTAGCTGGGTTGGTCTCAAAGTTCTTGTGTGCTCTCTAGGTCTCGGCAGAGGAAATCCATCCACATTTCTTTGGTTCCTGTGAGCTCTAAGTATCTCAGGTTCTACTCGATTCGTCTCTGTCCTCGTTCTTTCTCTGCCCACTAGGTTGGCAAAGCTTACTTCTGGTCTATCTCTACTTCTGTCTCTTTGAGTTCCATGAGCTTGGGATGTTCCAGCACCAGGCTGACCATAGGATACATTCAATCTTGGTTGGGGGAAAATGAATTCACCCTTCCAAGTGTAAGCATGCCTATCATTTTCTGTCACCACAAAGATCCTTTCCGAAGTGTGATCTAAGTAGGTCACTCTACCTGGGCTATCCGGATCCTTAAACTCATAGATCATGATATTCCCTATATCAGTTGGCTGATTAGATTTATACCTCCAAAAGGCTTCGTCAGTTTCTCGATTGAGGAGCAACTCTATGCTCTTGTTGTCTTGGGGAACCCACTCAGGCGTGATAATCCTAGTGAGAACAGATTTGCCTCGGGGGGTTCTAGGTTCCGCACCCATGTTTCCTTGTTCCAAGTCACCTAAGTCCGCCTCTGAGATTACATTCCCAAATTCATCTGTCCTGTCTGGGTGACTGGTGATTACGTATATGGTTCCTTCTTTGTCCAGGTATGCACCGTTTTCAAACTTGATTGCTGGGTGCTCTAGTCCAATGGATTGATCAGGATTCTTAATCTGTATCACAGATCTTCCTAAGCCGTCCTCATAGATGCTGGCAACTAATCGGTTGGTCCTAAGGTACTCCAGCTGTGTTTTGTAAGGGCCTTCTACCCTGTACAAGTAAGGCACTCCTGAACTTCCCGTAGGTCTGTCCATGCCTTGAGACATCTCTGACTCACTGGTCTCAGAGCTAGGGTAGTACGAGTGGTGGCTCAACTGCTGAGCCCAAGACCTAGCAGTGTGATTGACACTAGCCTCTGAAGACCTAAGGCTTTGTCTCTCCCTTACCAGATGTCGTCCTGATCTAAGGTTCATATGCCTATCTAAGTAGCCCAATTCTTTGCCCAGAGCACAACCTCGTTGCTGATCAATTGGTATCAGTCACTTGACTCTTTTTAGTTATTTATCGTGTTTAAGGTCTTGTCTGATATTACGTCGTCAGGAATACTTGAATGTTCTTCGTGCTTTCAGGTTGATCGTTCCACGTTAGGTTCCTTTCCTTTATGTTATCGATAGTACAGAGATTAGGTTTTTAACTTGAACTTGAGTTTTTTAGGTGGTCTTCAACTTGATGCCTGCCTATCGTCGCTCTGAATTACTCCTACCTCTCGTCGTTCTTAGCCTAAACTATGAATTGACAGAGGAGGTTAAAAGTTTCCAACCTTTTGCTTCCTGTTCGATTGCCCTTGAGTGCGCAGGAAGGGTGTTCCCAAGCTTGCACTTACACTTGCTTAGAACGCCTTTCGATGCTCTCAAAGGATCTGTAAGAGTTCCAAAGTTAGCTTAAAGATTTAAATTCCAAAGACAGAACCAATTATTTTCACTCCTGTAGCACACACACTAGCTTGCATAGTGATTTTTAAGAGAACAATTCTAAAGACCCCTGATTTTGATCCCCCTGGGTATGGTCAACTTCAAAATACCCTATCTGAAAATCAATGCATTATCTCCATAAAAAACAGTTGAGGGCGTGTAGTATATGCCACAAGCTTTCCAACAAGCCCTAGAGCTCAAAAAATGGATTTCGTATGAACAAGTTGTGACCGTTCAGGATTCTAGGGTTGAGACAGGGTTTAAACAGGACCACTGTGCAACGGGTTTTCCCCAAGTTGTTTTCCTAAGGCCTCCTAATGTGCTCTAGAGTAAAATATTTATGCCCAAAATTAGCCCAACTCTTCAATTAACAAACCCTAAAAAATTTGGCTAAAATTGGCTGTCAATCGCGATGGATAGGGCTGTCAATCGTGATGGACACTCAATCAATCGCGATGGACAGAGGGTTCAGTCAATCGCGATGGACACTCAATCAATCGCGATGGACAGGGGTCCAGTCAATCGCGATGGACAGTCAGTCGGTCGCGATGGACAGGGGTCCAGTCAATCGCGATGGACAGTCAGTCGGTCGCGATGGACAGGGGTCCAGTCAATCGCGATGGACAGTCAGTCGGTCGCGATGGACAGGGGTCCAGTCAATCGCGATGGACAGTCAGTCGGTCGCGATGGACAGGGGTCCAGTCAATCGCGATGGACAGTCAGTCGGTCGCGATGGACAGGGGTCCAGTCAATCGCGATGGACAGTCAGTCGGTCGCGATGGACAGGGGTCCAGTCAATCGCGATGGACAGTCAGTCAGTCGCGATGGACAGGGGTCCAGTCAATCGCGATGGACAGTCAGTCGGTCGCGATGGACAGGAGTCCAGTCAATCGCGATGGACAGGCAGTCAATCGTGATGGACAGAGCAGTCAATCGCGATGGACAGAGCAATCAATCGCGATGGACTGAAATTTTGCAAGATTTTCAAAAATTTTGATGGACAGGTGATGTGCAGGGTCTCTAGTCCACTGTGGTGCACTCAGATTTACCAAAAGGTGAGAATTTCTGTCAATCGCGATCGATAGGAGTCGGCGACTGCGAGACAGTTTCGTCGAGTTTCGTACCTGCGCAGGAAGCTGGGGATGGTGAATGAGCAAGGTCCTGAAAAAAGCTCAAGAAACATGCAAGAAAACACACATGCAATATCGCTCTCTCGCTCTCTCTCACAAGTGAAATGAGGGAAATGAGGTGGAGATGGGGATATAGTAAAAAAAAACTGAAATTTTCGCGATGATGAAAATGGAGGTGGAAGATGGTGATGAGGAAGATGGTGATGAAGATGGTGATGTAAGAAAGAGGAAAAATAGGAAAAGTAGAAAATTTACCTACAACGCCAACGTCTACAATCTACGTCTTACCATCACACGCTCGTCCTCAAAGCTCGATCCCCGGCAACGGCGCCAAAATTTGGTGTAGCTCAATGATGAGTAGCACCTCCTTTAATGTCAATCCGGGAAGACGTGAGGATGGTATGAAGACCTCGAGCAAGTGGCGGCACAAGTGCGTGAGTGAGAAGCACACTAGCATGCACACACATACACACACACGCGCACACACAGTAAGACAAAGAGTGAGAATCAATGGAGTTCTTAGATTACTTTCAAAAAACTCTTATAAGTTCGTTTCAATTACAATCTAACCTCAAAAATGAGCTCTCTAGCTCTTTTTATAGTTTTTGACTAGGTTTTGGCCCTGTCCAGACCTAGTGTCCGGCCTAGTTAAAAATTAGGTTCCAGGGCCAATTTGAGGGCTTAAACGGAGTCTAAAAAATACGAAAATTGATATGTAGGTACTTCTAAGGCTCCTCAAGCTCAAGGACTCCTTGGCTTGCACAAAATGGAGCTACAAAAATATGAAATGGTATTTACAATGATTGTTAGTGATAAGAATCACTGTTAAAAGATGTTGATTTGGAAGAAATTTGAAGGGCCTATCTGCCAGATTTGCGTCGACTGCTTTGTCTACTTACACCTTCACTTTGTTCTGACTCTCTCTGCTGGCTTCCTTGTCTAGTCGGTCCTTGGGTGCCCATACTGCGCTCAACAGTGACGGTAGCTCACCAGAATCCAAGGCAAAAGAAGAACACAAGACTTCTCTATCTGCATCCATCGAACATTGCGAAGCATCTTCTGGGTCTTGACTAGAATTTGACGAGTCTTCTCAAGTGCCGCTCTCCAACATTTTGCTAGTGAGGAGCCATTGGTGAACGCCGAATTCCAAACCAAGGTAATTTCCTGATGGACAGAGTGAAGGGAGAAAGACATTGGGCAAGCATAAAACCAAGGTGCTTTCCTAAATTTGGCAATCAGTTTGAAAGTGAGAATAAAAAGGTAGTGCTTCGATATGGCGAGGTCCACGTGTTGAGAGATGGCAGGTTGGCTCCACTGATGGATAATTCTCTGTGCAATATAGCTTCTATCGAGTCTTGCTTTCCTCAAGTCATCCCCAGATTGGAGGTTCAACCAAGAGAAGCCATTCATATCTTTAATCTCCACTAGGGCTAGGTGGAGCTTGATTTTGTCCCAAATACCTTTCTCTTGACCATCAATGGTACGCCCCTTATTGTCCCACCGATCCAAAGGGTCATCCACCATGTTGAGGTCCCCGCAAAGCATCGCGTTGTGGGAAAGTAAGTCCAAAGAGACCTAGGTGTCAATTCTCTCCATTTGGGGCATGCATGGATACCAGAGTGAACTGGAAGGGGCCCTCGAAGGAGGCAACAATCCAACAATATTTCTGACCCTCGCAAGAGTTGACTAGTCTACCAAACCAAAACTTATTTATTCCAATAGCTGTGCCACCGAACTCTCTAGGGTGTGAAGTGCTAACCCAGACATGAGTCAAAGAGATGTGTTTGAGTCGTTTCTAAAAGTCCTCTCCATCGATTTTAATCTCTTGAATACAAATGAGATCGGGGTTTAGGCTATTATCTGGAAACCACTGGACAATAATAGCTGCTATTGAGGGGTCAATCAACCTCCTCGCATTAAATGATATAATAATCATTATCGATGGTTACCCTCTTTGCGGAGAGGACCTTGTCTTTTTTCTTCTTGGGTTCATCTTTTTTCCTCAAAAATAAGGGGTTGTGACCACATATCTTACCCTTAAGGGGCCTCTGCCATGGAATTTCTAATGGTTGTTTCCCCTTATGAGTCACCTTCTAGAAGAGTGAATTTATCACTTTTTTCAGGAGTGTCGATCCAATGATGGAGCTCTCACTATCTGGGTTGTCTATTGCTAGTAGTGAAACCATCCTCTTTACTAGTGGTATAGCCTTCTTGGTTTTCTTCTTTGTTGGTGGCAATCTCTAGGGTTTTGCCTTTGTTGTCTACTTCATAAAGATTCCCTCCTAGAAAGTCCAACTCATCGATCTCCTTTTCCAGGTTGCAGTACAAGTTATTTAGAGGAGCCACAACCATGGTGTTCCTCTCAAAGGACCCCTCAGGGCTTCTTCTCCTTCTATGTCTAACTTTCATGAACCCTTCTTAGTCCGTCTCTGAGACCTTGGTGTCTTTCTCTTCCTCAACGATAGGCGGACGAGCTTGTGCCCTAGTACTTATCTGATCTTCTTTGGCGGCTTTTTGGTTTTCTTTGTTTTGAGAGGTGTTATGTTTCTTAGGACACTCTTTAATTCTATCTCCTTGAAGACCATAGTGAAAACATGCATTTGGAAAGTTCTTGTATGTGATTTCCTGCTCCCAAACTTCCCCTTCCCCTAAGTCTATGGAAATCTTTGAAGGGAGAGCTTTTTTAAGATTAGTATAGATGCAGATCTGCAAGTGCCATCTCACGTTGAAGGAATACTTCGCTTCTTCATAGATGAAGCCCCCATGTCCTCCCTGAGGTCAGCGTTTGACCAATAGGTGCTAAAATATCCCTAAAAAAATCATACAATAAAAAAGGAAGGTTGGGAAGCTCAACACATAGCAGGTAGCATAGGGGTTTAGACTTGTTTGGGACAAAATATGGGAACCACTTATATAGGCATAGGTAGACCTCCAAACTTGCCAAGTGTCCATGTGTAGTGCTTGAAATGCCATGTCCTCATTCTCGAAGACCAAAAGTAAGTGGTTTGCCGGCAAAAACTAACATTTGCTCACTATCAAACCACGTGGGAACCACTTCAACCTCACATGAACCCAACACTGATGGGGGTCCCGCAATGTTGAACACCAAGGAAGGGAGCACTCTGGCCATGGGAGCTATGAGTGGATGAACAAACAAGGACGATTCGCAACAGTCCCACCACCACCCACACTTGAGGCCACAGGAAACCAAAAATTGAAAGAGGAACTAAAACAATACTCCTCCCGAAGCAAGAGCCTTTAGAAAACACTATCCTCACGAACCATACACCGACCCACAAGATTTCTTCTTCACCAAATCTTCTTCTAAATCTTTTCTTCCTTCCTCTATTTTCTACTTTTTCTCTCTGCTCCGCACCAACGTGAAGGGATGCAAACATCGACGTGTCTAGTGAGTTAAAAAACTTTCTGGATACCCTCTTTAATATAAAATTCTCTCTTCTATTTTTTTCTTCGTCTTTTCTTTTTTTTTTCTTCTGCATTTTTTTATTATTTTATTTTTTATAAACCTATAAGTCGAAGCGACCAAACAACTGGAGATACGTGTGTAGATGTTTATGCGAGCACGATTGCGCGTAAATAGTTTTGCACGATCCGACCACCTCCAGACAAGACTTGAACGTTGTCACGAGCACCCAAGAAAGGTTCGACGGGATCTCAAGAAAACCTCTGGGACAAATCTAGGGAAAACCTCAGGGACAAATCTAGGCCCGCATGAATGGGCTCTCCGTCGCGAATGAATTCCCGCTGTAGATGCTTTAGAAGTGCATGTGTTCAGTCTGTAGAAACCAATGCTTAAATTTGATGCCCGACCCTGGGCATCACCAAAATTTGAGGGATGCCCGAGGGATAAAAGTGGGCATCCTTAAAGATCAATGACTAAGCAGCTTTGGTTGCATGTTAATAATTTTTTACAATTTATGTTGTAAAAAAGAAAACAATTTTTTTTTTTGTTTTTTAAGGTTGCAACCTTTCAAAAGCAGTTCAATTGGAAAATATGAGGCACTTCAAGCTACAACTTTTAGTGGCATTTTGATGCCAAACATGTGTTTAAAAGATACTTGGGGCACTCTCTGATTCGATAGAAATGGGAAGTGTTTAAGAAGATGCTAGCAAAAGACTAGTCATCCATTCTCATCATATAAAACAAAAAAAATAATCTTTAACTTAGATTATAAATCATATCAACATAAATATGGGACATTGGTTTAATTCTCGGAAAATAACAGCCGATGTGTGTCATGAATTGTGATATTATTCAATAAGCAGTTGACAATAAAAAGTAATCCTCTTTAGAATTAAGAATTTCTAATTTTAACCAATTAGAAATTTAATATCTATTCACTACTTGGTCAGTGCATATCATTCACAATTGGAGAGCATGTGCACTAGGCAACCTTCGAAGTTCTTGAACTATTGCATAATAAATAAATAAATGATGCATAAGAGAGTGGTAAAAACATGGGCAATGAGGCTTCCAAGCGCTACAACAATGAGCCCTCAATGTTCTCTCTCAACCTGCAAAGAGGCAAGTTCAATTTTCAAGTGTTTGAGCCAAATTCGATACTAGAATAGAAATTAGTCACTAGAAATGTGCTCTAGAAATTTAGAAAAGAATACCCGCCATCTCTATGTTTTGTGAAAATCATCAATGCTAAGGGCCCATAATGTATATAGAGAGATAGACTAGTGTGGCACATGCCCAAATGAAATCCCACTATCAAGAGGCAAGAACGTTGGCACAATGGCTTTCGCTACTCACAATTTTGGCATATATATATATATATATATATATATATATATATATATATATCGGGGATGCCCGGGTCTTGAACATGGGCATCCTTTGATGCCCATTTTGGGCATCAAAATTTAAGCAGTGGTAGAAACCCCCTGCCCTGTTGCAATGGGCCAGAAATCCGTCGCTCTCCACCCCTCCAGGCCCTAAAATTGATAGGCATTTTGCATGTCATTGGCCATTTGGCTTGATAAAACAGGTGTTTTTTGAAACTTCCTATCAAATGACAAGCTCTGCTTCATAATTTGTCTGTCATTTTTCATAGATCTCTATATATTACATTACATATGCCTTGTATAAGCATGTGAAAATTTCTCTTATGAAAGTAGAAGAAAAATTTTGCCTGTCATATGACATTTTGTCTTGGCCATGAAATTTAGGCCCTGCACCCCTCGTGATTGGCGCGAAGGCTAGACCAACAAAAACGATGCGCGATGGCTCATACCTTTTTCTTTTTGAAATCTTATAGTTTTGATTTCCCGACGCGGAGGCAACGCTGAAAAAGATCCAAAAATGGAGCTATGCCACGTGGCCTCGCGTTGGCCGCAGGCACTATATAGCCTGTCGCGATTGCCCCTGTGGCTGGCTCATCGCGATGGCCCTGTCCGTCACGAATCCCTTGCAAGGAGGAATGTCGAATGACGAATGAAGAATGAGGATCTGCAATACATGGCGCCACAGTTTTCAGCTCATCTGCGAATCCGTGGAACCTCTTTGCACTCTCGAGCTCAAGTTGATTTTTATAAACATCTCCTTCCGGAAACATAAGGTAGGTTCATAGCGAAGTTGCACAATAGTTGAAGTTATCAAAACCTCTACTCCTTCGAAAGTATGTTTACGCCATCTCTGCGCATTTCAGTCGTTAACTTTGCATACATTGTTGATTTTTTCATTAATATGACTTATTGGGTTAGTGGATTGCCTCCAAATTAATTTAAACATCATTAGTCAGTAAACCAACGGTCTTGTGCCTTCTACGCACCCTCTTAGTTTTCTTATCTTTCCACATTGTGGATCTCATTTTTCCATTTTGTTAGTCTTTTTGTCATCTTTTGTCATCTCAAACACGCTTTGGTATCCAAACCTCTTAAATGGATTGTTGTTTTTGTTTCATATGACCTTTCTTATGCTTCATGCGGTCGTTTCTTGCATAATTGTGCCTATGTGACAGGGTGACTTGTATCTCCTATGAAGATGAAGCGAGTGATGACCTACATCTATTGCTTTCTACGTGTCTTTTATCAGGACATATTCGCATTCTCATTTCTTTGTTGAGTGATGATACAACTTGATGTGAAGCTTCTAAAGGGACCTCATCGTTCCGTGGTTTTCCTAAGTGGTCGTTCTTTGGTCTGTAAATTGAATCTTTGGAAGAACTAAAAGCCGTTGAATAAATTGATTTTGGAAAATTGCTTCCACTGAATTTCTTTCATTGTTTGTTCCTAAAATTTGCTGGTAAGCTCTTTAAAACAAGACTCTCTCTCCTCTAGGAAACTAAACACGGGTCTACCATGGACAACAAAAGATAGTGTTCCTTGACAATATTAAGAGTGAATGAATGCTGCTGTCCCCTAACATGTTAGCTTTAGTTATTTCCTAATCCTTACACACTAGAAAGGCTGCATTTACGGACGCATTTACTATATGAATTGACAAATATACTTCTTTTGCGCATTTTATTTAAGCTCCACCTATGTCAATGTTGAAGGCACCATCTCTCCTTGAAATTGTTTTAGAATGGACCACCTTAAGGTACTAAGAGCGGTCCCTGTGTCCATGAACACTAAAAGTAGAGATAAATTTGCGTATCCTGAGACTAAGGTGGTGTAAGGTCTCCGATCGGGAATTTGGACATTAACTTTTGTGTGGGAAGCAATCGAGTCTAATTCAAGCTAATCATCTTTCCGTGACCTCTCATCTATTTGTCTTTGCCACAATTCATTTTTTTATTTGTTCTAGATTTTCCACTCATGCCTCTTTTCCTAACCATTCTACTTTTTCTTTCCTTTTTTGTGAGTTATGTGATCTCTCTAGGATTTCATGAGTGAGACATTTTTTGTAGAGATTAACCTTGCATCTAGTAATATACTTAGGTGGCACATCCCCTTCTAGGGTGTCTATGCTTAGTGCTCCACTAGTGGATATTTGGTTAATTATCAATGTGCCATAACCTCTCTTTTGCAATTTCTTTGCATGCTGCTTGAGCGAAGACACTAGATCCAAATCGCCTTCTTGAAACTTCTCTTAGCCTCATTTCTTGTAGTATTTCCAAGTGATCCACTGAATCCGAAAGTTTGCATCTTGTCCACTCATAGTTCGTGGTGACTCTTAAAGTACGAACAAGTAAGTTTATTGGAGGTATTGCCTTCTATCCATACTCTATATTGAACGCTATGGATCCCAAAGCAACCTTACACGCTAGTTTCTATGCCCAAACAAAGTTAACAAGCTATTTGTCTCAGTCAGACCTTCCATTACTCACTCACATAGTCAATACCATACATAAAAATGTATTCAAACTTTTTGCTTGATTGTTAGCCTATGAATGATATGGTGTAGACTTCGTATGAGTGAACATGAACGCGTTGAGCAATGCTTTCACCAATTTGTTAAGGAAGTGTCTTCCTCTATCACTTATAATTTCAACTGGCATGCTGTATCTAGTAAAGATATGTGTAGACGCCTCGAAGTGTCACTTCGCACACACAGATTGCGAACTGCAGATTTAAGGCAATTGAATTTCAGGGCAAATAGTCATGGGCAACTGTCAATGTTTCGATGTTCAGCAGGTTTGATGCTTTAAAGATTTTGGTGTACTCTGATGACTTACGGTGTGCAATGCTCTGATATTTTTTTTTTTAATGGAGGTTCGGCCGAGGTCTACTCCCCCGGACTTTAACTTTGAAATTGCAACTGTACAAGGAAGGGCATAGTACCCATGGGACCCCCCTTATCCCACAAGAACAGGGGTTTACAAGACTGGGTTAAATGGCGATCAACACTACCCCAGGGATAGACAGACGGTGACACTCAACCACAATGCAACATCTTTCTAGATTACATGTCCCTTACATGTTGCTGCCAGGGATTGAACCCTCGGCCCCGCCTCAAGAGGTGAGAGGCCCAACCACTAGGCCAGCGAACTGGGACGATGCTCTGATATTTTGGTGGTCTAGAGTCCCAATGTTTTGATAAAGTCCGATCTTCCATTTATTCTCACTTTGTTTTTGAATCTTTGGTAGTTTCCCCCATGATCCCACTACATCTAGTAGCATCCATCATCTTAAGTACATTTGATCCTCCACGCCACCAATGATCCTTTTCCCACCTGTGATGCCTTCTTAGTTGAATGCACCAATCTCGACAGATATTCCCACATCTCACTCATGCAAAAGCTCAATTCTTCTAGTGGCACCTTGAATAGTGATGGTACAACATGGAGGCAGAAAGGTGACAAAGTCTTGAAGGTGCTCAAGGGACCAAAATCTTCACCTCCTTACAAGAAGCTAGGGGAGCAATCACACGACAGGATAGGAGATTGGAAGAAAGTTGCATGAACCATTAGAAGGAGATATAGTATCAAGCAGAGAAAGATATAGAGAAGTCGAGTGTGCTTACACATGAAGATATTTTGGCATATACACATGCATAGAGCAGAGGTATACACATTGATATAGGTGCAACCATAGAGATCAAGGGTATAGTGAATGCAAAGAGTGAGTAGAGTTGGTGAGTGGAGGCGAGTCGATTCATAGAGATTGAGAAGAACAATCGTGGAGAAGGCCTAGTGCAAAGTAAGCAGAGAGGCTACGTATGTTGATCTACAAATGGTGACACCACAGTGTTTTCGAAGAGTCATTGAGGGTGTGGCCACTGATGAGGAGCGGTGGAACTATGTAAGGATCAACAGAAGTAGTGATTGTTGAAGCGCCACTAAGAGCTATGAGACTATCAGATTATCAATTGTATGTTGTGTTGATCTCCCTTCTTTTCAAGAGATCTTACTACCAACCCTTCCTCCTTGAAGAATATCCTGATTGTCAAGCCGGCTATTGTCGTTATAGTCATTCTTTCCATCTCTATTTCTTCCTCAATGTTTTATTTCTTTCCTTACGGTGTTTACTATGTGTGTGACTTGTGTTTTTTGTGTATTTGTGTGCCTGCATTTTCGTGTGCAGTGCATACCTAGCAGCCATGGAGCACCTATTACATCTCGTTGGGTTCAGCGATGGTATGTCCCTTGAGCTCACCGAGTACTTCCAAGAACGAGGCTTGCTCCCTTTCGCCCAATCATTGTGGCACACAGTGCCGACACATGCTTTATCCATGACCCTTTCCCAGGCCGTAGCCGATTGTTTAACCTCCATCACTTCATGGCCTATTGTAGAGTTGTTCTTCAAGACTTGCATCACGGCCGACACCATTGTATCTTATCTCCATCTGCCCAATGAAGGTCGGACCGAGGTCACCCAATTACCTCTAGATACCATGAATGCTTTGTTCCCTTGCAAATCCTCCAATGAGTATGCCATTATGTGCTAAGCACCTCTCGATTTCCATGCCCTCCAATTCCTTGTCATCACCATTAACCTCTAGAAGTGTAATTATGGTATTTTGCACCCTATGTATTCTGTTACTGACATGGCTACCCGAGAGCTGATCAATTAGGCAATATTTTATTTCCATCGCATTTAGAAGGAGTGTCAAATGGTTGTAGAATAGTTAGCCAAAGGTGATTTTCCTCGTACCCATTTACCTCATGTCTTTTCCCTCCTTGATACACCCTCCGCCACCCCCGCATCCCTCATTCCTTCCCTTCTCCTTGTTTCCATTGTTTTGTCCCACATTGATCAAGGTGATGAGGACAACAAAGATTCGTTGCTCATCTCTTTCCCATGGAAGTGCCGTCGTGTTGCAGAGATCTCCACCCTTGCTTCGAGTTCATCTTTTGCCCACACCACCACCGGAACTATCATCACTACTAAGGAGGTCTCACTTGTTCATAAGGTCATTGAAGTTCGTTCACAACCTCTAATGGAAGGTGCTATTCTCATTGCTAATAACAGTGATATGGCTTTGTGCTCACCAAAGAAGGACTAGGCTGTTAGCCCAAAAAGCATTGAGAATTCTCTTGTGTGAAAGGTCCTTTGCTCATTGCTCTGGTCACTATCGTAAAAGAACCCTCCTCCACTATGAACCTCTCCACCATTCTACAAGCTATAATTCCAACCATGCCTTTTGCTTCTATTCTTTCCCCAGAGGCCGATTCCACTAACGATCAATTTATGACAGTAACACCACCAAACTCTCCAGACTACTCTCCTCCCCATTCTACCGACATCAACGCTGCTCGATGTTCCTTTGTAGATCTCTCTTTTCCCATTGAGTTAGTCCTCCAACTGGACCTAGGTCCAAGCATTTCACTATCCAATCTCTCCACGCTTGGCCGATACTTGATACAGGCGATTAGATTGATTCAATCCAATATTGATGCCGAGAAGCAGATGATGAAGAAAGAATTTCAACATAAACTTGACATGACCGAAGCTGACATTGCTCCTCTTTAGGAGGAAATTCTCATCCTCGGAGCACATGAATAAAAGCTTCAACAACAAATGAAAGACAAGGATCATGAACTTGATGTGTTGCAAAAAGACTTAGCTAAGAAGAATGCCGCCCTAGACAAAGTTGGTGTTGTTTTAGAAGAAACAACAGAACGAGCTACAATGTTGGAGCAAGCATGTATGGAGCTAAACGCCAAATCTTTCTAATGGGAAAGAGAGCTAACAACAACAAAGGAAGAACTCTTTCAAAAAGCTCTGGAATTAATTTCAGAGATTGGTGTCACTATATAGTTGAAGGAGTTAGATGCCACTAAAACATAACGATAGGCATATTTCAAGAACACCAAATTTCAAGCCCAACACCTGCACAAAATCGAAAATATACTCCGTAATCAAAGTGAAAAATCTGAAGAAAATTGAAGTAGAGGTTGAAGACAGTTGAATCCGGTGCCATCCAGCTATGAAGAATGATTTTTATTTACAAGAATCTTTCTTGGTCGAGTAGAGTTAGTCAATCATTGATAAAGCCACTATTGCAAGTTCTTCAAGCCCGAATGCCCAATTACTTGATGCAGAGCATGTCCAAAAACTCTTGAAGGCTTTATAGAAGAAAATAAAACGTAGTTTTGAAGAAGCCAGAACCCTGTATATCCAAGGTCTAGTCGATGATGATTTTTTTGCTTAGGTTTCAAGTCCATCATGCATGCCAGTGTTAGGATGCTAGTGTGATTATTTGTAATTATTCATATTTTTTATGAAACATCGTATTGGCCAACCGTTGTAATCCATTCATGAATTAATAAAAGAAAGAATCGCATTTGTCTGAGCCTGGCACGACAAATCTGTGAGGACCGTTCATAGTAGGAGGATCGAGATGTTGATGAGTTTCCTTTACCTGCTGTGTTTGGTTGTTGTGTTGATTCTATGTTAGTTAATTATTTGTATTAAGAGTGGTGATTAAAGTTAAGTTGTTGTAAAGATTAAGTACAAAATATAGTTCATTGAAGTATTGCGGTCATCTATGAAAGTTAAATTGATTGTTAAGTTATCCACATTATATAATTGAACACGATAGTGAAGTGATAACATTTAACTATGAAGTGAAGAGGTTATAAGATTAGGTGATAATCTATAAGGATTTTGAAGTATTGGCATACTATGAAGCATAGAATTAAGGTTGAATATAATTCGAGAAAAGTTGGTACAGAAGGTTATGCTAGAAGTAGTACTCTAATTGAGTGGACATGTTTAACACATTACATTAGTATGAGAAGTGGGAAAATACGAGGGATCCTGCTTACAGGATTCAGCCACCCCAAGAACCTTGACAACCTATCCTATCTACCCTAGTTTTTACTAGGTAAGGTCAGATAAGTAACAGAGTTAAACACATATTTGATCTCAACCTGATACAAAAGGAGTTTGACTTGGTCCCAGATGTCTTTCTCATGACCTTCAATTAGCCGCTCTCTATTCCCCCATCTTTCAAAAAGATCCTCCACCATATTAAAGCCTCCCCACAAAGAAGGACATTGAGGGACAAAGAGTTCAAAGATTGCCAAGTGGCAACCCTTTGTAAATTGGAATTGGGAACATATATGGAGACTATGGTGAATCGTAGAGGACCCCTAAAGGAAGCACCAATCCACCAATGATTTTGATCATCATGGGTATTCACAAGTCTATCAAACCAACTATTATTAATGTAAATAGCTCAGCCACCATTTCCCCTAGGGTGTGTAGGGGAGATCCAGACATGGGATGATGAAATACATTTTAGTCTCTTTTGAAGGTCCTTCCCATCAATTTTGATCTCTTGAAGGCAGATGAAGTCCGAGTTTAGGATTTTATTTTTGATTCATTGGCAAATAATGGCTGCGCATGAGGAGCCACGAACCCTCTAGAATTGAACAAAACAATTATCATTAGTGGAGGTTAAGTTCTTTGCAGGGAGGGGCCTTGCCCATCTTCTTCTTGTTTTTCTCATCATCCCTTTCCTTTGAGGTGGAGAAGTCTTGACATAGAGTTTACCATTAAGGGGGCTCTTCCATGGTGTCTCCGTCGATTGTTTCCCTTTGTGAGAAGTCTTCTTTGGAAATGAGTTTGGTATCATTTTAGGAATTATGGATCCAATTATCGAGCTTTTGTTGTCCTAGTTATCTTCATTATTTGTGGTGAATCCATCCTCTTTGCTAGTGGTATATTCTTCTTGGTTATCTTGCTAGTTGAATCCTTGAATGTTTTCCCATCATAGTGATTCATTCCCCCTAGAATAATCCAAGTCATTGACCTCCTTCTCCAAGTTGCAAAATATGTTTGTTTTCGGAGTCATGCAACATGGGCTCCTCTCAATAATCCGTTAAGGGCTTCTCATCTCACTTTCGTGAAGCCTTTTGGGTTTGTCTCCATGACTTGTGTTTCCTTCCTTTTCTCAGCATCCAAAGGAAGATCTTGAGACATGCTCTGGGCCACAAAGGCTTCTTTGTTCTCTATTTCATTAGATTTGCTCAGATTTTGCTTGTTCTTAATCCATTTTTGTCTCAAAGGACAATATTTTATTCTACGACCTTGCAACCCATAGTGAAAACAAGCATTTAGCAAGTTCTTGTATATAATCTCCTGCTTCAAGGTTTGTTCTTCTCCATGGAGATTCTAAAGGGGAGATTTTTGTTAAGATCTCCTTTGACACAAATCTATGGGTGGCATCTTGCATTGAACGAGTGTTTTGCTCCTTCATAGATAAAACCCTCAAACTTTTCTCTCAAGGCTAAAGGCCAATCAATGAGTGATACAATTGCTCTTATGAATCCGTATAGAAAAAAGGGTAGGTTTGGGAGCTCAATCAAGAGCTGATTGCAAAGAGGTGTGGACCTCTTAGGCATAAATTTAAGAAACCACTTAAAAAGGCACAAGATTATTCTCCATACTTGCCAAGTACCAATTTGCAAAGCTGGGTAAACCATATCATCATTTTTGAAAACCAAGAGTACATGATTAATTGGGCAAAATAAGCACTTGTTGACTATCAAGATTCAAGGGAACAATTCCTTACGAAACTATTGTTGTAAGAACTTAAGAGGGGGCTTTATTTTAATGGATAGACATTGAGTGTCTTGTGTTCTCCCCTTTTCTATTTTTATGGTACCCAATTTTTCGTACATATTGTGCTCTACCACTCTCATTTCCGGAATCCAAATCTACACCGCTTTTGAGATCGTATTGAGACTTTTGATACCGAAATGGCCTTTACGCTCTCTTAGCATTTTTTTTTTCTTTTTTTTTTTAATATAAAGGAAGTTCGGCAATAGCCTACTCTCCCGGACTTGAATTAAATAAAGAAAAGTACAAGAGGAGGGGACTAGTGCCCACGGGACCCCCCAAATCCCACAAAGCAGGGGAAGCTTTTACCGAGCTTAGATGAAATTACAAAGAAGGTTAATTACCCTCTCATCACCCTCATGTGGGGCCCACTTGGGTTTAAGCTTGTTATCAATCAAAAGGAGTACTTGATGATGCCTAAAGGGGGGGGATTTTTTACAGTTGACAATCCTTTTGCCAAGGAGGAACAGCGATTTCTCAATTGACCACTCCTTGGGGGAGTCACCGAAGTTGAAAGCACATCTTTCCTGCCAGATTTTCCATAGGACCTCCCCTCTGATGGCGTTCCAGAGAGTCGCGGAGCAGCCGATCGCTTCTCCCAGCAGGGCTTGCTGCCACTGAGATGTTTTTGAAGTCTAATTCTCTTTCCAACCACCTGCCAGAGTCTGTTGGAGTTGGGGCAGGTAAAGAAGATGTGTGAAACATCTTCGATAGACCGGTGGCAGCGTTTGCACCAGGGAGGGATCCCACAAATTTTGCTAGCCTTAAGGTTGGTCCAGATTCCGTGATGAAGGATTTGCCATAAGAGGACAGACGTTTTGATTTCTATGAGGGGATTTTTTCTTTCTACTCGTGACCTTAGTTGACTTCAAAGGAGATATTAGTCATTCCTCCGTTTTAATACATATTGGCTTTGACATGTTTCACTATCAGGATTTTAGTAGAGACCATTGCTTGCTTTGATAGGACGGTGATTTTCGCTTTAATGAGATGGACCCCCCCCCCCCCCCCCCCCCAACCCCCCTTACGTATCTTTTCTCGAGAATCTCATAAATAGTTGCTTGGATCCAAACAAAAGGCCATTTGTTGGCTAATAAGAGATGATACTTTGTTCGCAGTTCCTTATGCTCATGCTTGTCTGAGTGGACTTTAATGTAGCACTCATGATGGTGTATGCTAATGGTTCTGTGCAATCTTTCAGAGAATAGAAAACTCTTTTGACATGCACTTGAGTTGCAAACATGCAATTTAATGTACTACTCATGATAGTGTACAATAGAGAACTCTTTTGACATGCACTTGAGTTGTAAATATGATTTTCTTGGGGTTGCGTTCTATGGATAATCGGAATGGTCATGGTCATTGCAGAATATGAAGCTAACTAAGATGTTGGTCTTGCCAAGTTGCAGGGGTAGTTGAGTCTCTCTCTCTATTGCACTTTCCATGATTATGAGATAATCTATTTTCCCTTGTAATTGAAGGATGATGGAGAGTTGGATGACGTTCATGAACACGCCCACGTAAGTCCGAAATTCTTTCAATCATAACTCAACTTGTCATTATGGGCATTTATTAGTTATTCTTCGTCTTTCAAAGATGACGCGAAATGTGGCCATGGGCACATATTCTACTCCTTTGGACCCTCTTGCTCTTTATTTGTTGTTCATTGAGTCTATCTTGTTAAATCGGGCAGCTGTGACACTACTGTGTGTGTATAGACGACGACGACCAGAGAGAGAAGAGAGACAGAGAGAAGATTTCGCGCATCAGCCGCTCACAGCGGTGGACTTCATTTGATTTGTTTTTTGTTTAATATACATACATTTAGCATGCCACATCATCAATTCTCCCCTTCAAGCTCAGAATGAGCTTGAATACAAACTGAAAGAAATACATATGTTCATACAAGATGAAATAACATGAAATGAAATTTAAATACAAACTAAAGCTTTCTAACTCCTAAAGCTTCTCTGAAGTAGATGAACTTTTCTTTGGGAAGAGCTTTCGTGAAGATATCCGCCACTTGTTCTTCAGTGTTGATGTGCATCAGCTCCACTTCTCCTTCGATGACCTTCTCACGAACAAAGTGATAATGAACTTCGATGTGCTTCGATCTCGCATGATAAACTGGATTCTTCGATAACATTATGCTGGTCACATTGTCACAATAGATGACCACCTTTCCGTCGATGTAGACTCCCATGTCTTCGAGTAGGTACTTAATCCATGTTGCTTCACAAACGGCTTGTGTAATGCCTCTATATTCAGCTTCGGTACTTGACAAAGCGACAGTTGGTTTCTTCTTGCTACTCCAAGAAATGATTGCACTTCCAAGCGAAAATGAAAATCCACTTGTTGACCTTCGATCCATGACATTTCCTGCCCAATCCGCATCTGTGTATGCATATATACATGGTTGAACTTCTCTCTCATAAAATAAGCCAAAGCTACATGTTCCTTTCACATATCGCAATATGCGTCTCACTGCATCCAAGTGCACTCTACATGGTTTATGCATAAACTGACTCACCAAACCAACTGCAAAACTCAAATCCGGTCTTGTTTTTGTTACATAAATCAAACTTCCAACCATCTTTCTATACATATTGGCATCATGCAAGTACTTTCCATCATCCATAAGCTTAATATTAGCATCAAGTGGCGTATCAACAGGTTTGCATGCGCTCATACCAAATATCTCAAGCATTTCCAGCATTATAATTGTGTTGTATCATCCAAATTCCCTCTTTCATTGAAACTACTTCAATTCCCAAAAAATATATTAGCTCTCCCAAATCCGACATCAAAAATTCAGATTTTAATTGCCTTTTCAAATCATCAATCCTCTTCTCATCATTGCCATTAATGATCAAATCATCGACATAGATTACTAGTAGGATTGTTTCGCTTCCTTGATTCCATACAAATAGTGAATAATCAACCTTCGATTGCACAAATTTCAAATCCAACAACTTCTTAGTGAATCGTTCACACCATGCTCTTGGAGCTTGTTTCAAACCGTAAAGCGCTTTCTTTAACTTGCATACATGGTCAGGATATTTTGGATGCACATGACCTTCTCGTTGCTGCATATAAACTTCCTCATGCAATTTGTCATTTAGAAATGCATTCTTAACATCCATTTGATACAATTTCCAATTGTTCATAGCAGCCCATGCAATTACGCCTCTCACCGTTGTCATTTTCACCAGTGGACTAAACGTTTCATCATAATCCAATCCATATACTTGTGCATATCCTTTTGCAACCAAACGCGCTTTAAATCTTTCCAATGAACCATCACTTTTGCATTTCACTTTATATACCCATTTACATCCAATAGCTTTCTTATTCGGTGGCAATTTCACTAAATCCCATGTATCATTCTTCTTCAATGCATTCATCTCGTCATCCATTGCTTTGCACCAATCTTCACTTTGTGATGCATCATGAAAATTATTTGGTTCATTATGCTTAATTCTCTCAGTTATGTATGCATAATGAAGCTTCATAGACTTATTGTAGAGATTCAATCTACCCACAGGATGTTTTACTCTCGTAGATCGTCTCAAAGGTGTTTCTTCATGTGTCTCTTTCCTTGCATGTGGGGGAACATATTTCTCTTTCATATTTTTCAACATGCCAGGCGTAACTATCTCATCTTCAATATCTGAATCAGACATGTATGTATCTTTCCCTTTCTCCTTTCTTCTTGCATAGTCCTTTGTATTTTCACTCCATGACGTTTCAGGTGTAGGAAACTCATATGAACCATAGTCTTGACTCTCTTCATGGTCAAAATTCCTACGACTTGTTCCTGGCTCATCATGAACATTATGTATAGAATCATCCATATCATTCTCTATCACAGCCATGTCTTTGGGTGCATACCATGATGCTTTTTCATCGAATATAACATCTCTATTCACTATACATTCTTTTGTAATAGGATTATAACATCGATATCCTTTCTTCTCTTCTGAGTATCCAACAAATATGCATTTTTCAGATTTTGCCTCAAACTTATGTCTCAACTGACTAGGCACATGCGCATAACAAATGCTTCCAAAAACTCTTAAATAGCTAACATTAGGCTTATGCTTCCATAGCCTCTCATAAGGTGTGAGATCATGAACCATGCCTGTGGGTGCTCTATTTATAACATGCACAGCCGTATGACAAGCTTCTGCCCAAGACATATCTGGCATGTTCTTTTCATTCAACATGGCTCTAGCAACTTCCTCTATCACACGATTTTTACGTTCTGCAACACCATTTTGCTGTGGTGTGTATCTACAAGATAATTGCCTTCTGATTCCATTATCACTTAGGTACTGATCAACCACATCACTATGTATTAGCTCTAATGGTTGGTCCAACCACATCACTATGTATTAGCTCTAATGGTCTCCTCCTGTGAATTTCTCTTCTTGGAAACTTCAAACGTTGATGTTTTCCAAATGCGCATGCTTCACAAATTCTTTCAAAGTTTAAATGACCAAATTTTGGTAATCCACGTACTAACATTTGCTTTTCCATGGACTTCAATTTTCTCAAATTGATATGACCAATTCGTTTATGCCATAATTCAGCTATATCTGAATATCCACTATTCTTGGCATACATGTTCTCATAAAGGGGTGTACCCATATCAAACGTGAACAATCTAGCCATCTTCTTTCCGTGACCAAGTAATTTTCCTCTTCTTCCATACTTAAAATCATGTATAAAACAGCCATGTTTGTTGAAAGTAACTTCCATGTCTTGATCTGCTAGTTGACCAATCGAAACTAGGTTTTTTGTAATGCTCGGCACATGTAAGACATCACTTAATGTGTTTCGAATACCATTTCTTTGTACTAGCGGTACATTCCCAACATCGTTAATCACATGTAAGGTATCGTCACCAGTTGCCACATACTCCTTAGTCTTCAAAGCTTCTTTTGACTCAAACCAATTTCCAATACTCGTCATGTGATTTGTGCAACCAGAGTCTATGTACTAGTTCATATCGTTTCCAGGTTTTGACATACTATTCAACACATGCTCCATCGCAAACATATTATCTCTGCCATAGTCTCTATATGAACTTTCAGCAGCAAAATTTCCATGTGCCGCATAATGGCTTCTTCCTCTTCCTCTTTGACTATTTTGCTTATAATAATAATCTTTCTCAAAGTGGCCATACTTTCCGCAATGGTAACAATTTCCAGGTGCCTGTGATCTTCCTCTACCTCTAGAGTATAATCTTCCTCTACCTATTGGCATATCCACTGTATTTGCATTTCTAGACAATGATCATCCACGACTAGAGCCTCTTCCTCTATGCTGAAAGAATGCATGATCTCTTGAATTGCCACTTCCCGATGCATTCAAACCAAGCTTTACTTCTTCTGTCATGCAAAGAGCTACTAGCTCGTCAAAATCTGGCATAGTGCCTCTCACTGAGATAGAAGTATCTAAGCTCTTGTACTGCGGTCCTAGACCATTTAGCATGACTGAAACCATATCATCATCATCAACCGTGCAATTTATGGAAGCTAAATCATCAGTGATCTTCTTAATTTCGGCCACATAATCCGTTATGGATCTATTTCTACGCCATACGCTATGCAACTTTTGCTTTAAGTGAATTTTTCTAGCTTCTGTCGACGTACCATAAATCTTATGGATTATATCCCATGCTTCCTTCGGTGTGCTAGCTTTCATAATATGTGGAATCAGGCTCTCTGATATACATATCGAAATCCAATGGAAAACCTTTCTAGATTTTTCTATCCACGTTTTATATTCTTTTTGCTCTTCTGCATTCGGATTCTCTGGCAACTCAGGACACTCGTCCTCTCCATTCACTAGTCCCCATAGACCTTTTCCCATCAAGAAATTTTCCATTCTATAAGACCATATGTGGTAATTGTCTTTATTCAGCTTATCACCAACTATTTGCGCAATATTATCACCCATCCTTGCAACTTAAGCAATTTTCTATGCTATGGCAATTTTATGGTGAGGCCTAGAAAAAATTCGGCAGCATTTCGACTGTTTTTCTATATATATGCACCAAAAAATGAATCTTCACAAGTAATCTTAATGATTTGCCTCTTATTCTTAGCACTCCCTGCATCTCTATGCACTTATATGCTCAGTTTTTACCTCTCCGAAAAAAATTCGGTAGAGTCTCCTTTGTCCGAACTATATATGAACCAAGTCAACTATAGTCACTCCACTCCAAAAACCCAAACTCTGGGTAAAAGCATCGATAAGAGTCCGTAACGTAAGCAAATATACTCTGACGGGAGGCCTCAAAAATATACATTCATCCCGTGATCGATACACGAGGTCTTTGGACTGTCTTCTCTTTGGTCTTCCACCTATATCACCAGAGTATCTCCAAGCATGAGAATACCCCAGTTAAAAACCTCACCACGTCCCTTAGTTTTTGTTTAAATTCAAGGTTTCAGTAGGGTAATGTAAAACCTCACAAGGCGCGTGAGTTGTCCAATTAAGGACCCGCAATATCATACATCCGTCTCACAACGTGTGAGTATTGTCCATTCAAGGACCCACCCACAAGAAATATGCATGACGTCGCCTGCCACATGCACTCGAAAGGAAATCAAAATGAAATGTGTACCTGGCTATTTCAGAATTCGAGAATTCTATTTCTTAAAAGCTTCACTTTCCTTTTCTTTTTTTTTTAATTCAGAAATATCTGCACTTTAGGTGCTCAGATGTGGGTATTTCAAATACATCTGTTAAGGATCGGCAGAACTATCATGGATGGATCCTGTCATCCATGCCATGTCACCATTTCATTCAAGAACTGTCAAAGGATGTGAATTCGAACTGTTGCGGAGTCCCCAAGCTGTAAAGCAGCTTTCACTGCTTTCACTATATCAAGCTGACGTTCCTTCTTTGCAGCAATCTGATGTGTGTTCTCTTGAAGATTGATAGGTGTTTTCTATCTCGGCCTCCTGACGAACAGATTCTAACTCCTTACGAACTCCACTATACGCAGCAACACACACGCGCGCACTCAATAAACCAATAGGCACAACGATGGAACGCTTGTCTACTGAAGGACATTCTGAAGAGAAATCAGGGCGCAGCGCTATAGACTTTCATCCCGTGCTTCTTCATATCTGCGTAGAATCAACACCAAAGGCGTAACAATGGCTCTGATACCAGCTGTTAAATCGTGTAGCTGTGATACAACTGTGTGTGTATAGACGACGACGATGACCAGAGAGAGAAGAGAGACAGAGAGGAGATTTCGCGCATCAGCCGTGCACAGCGGTGGACTTCATTTGATTTGTTTTTTGTTTTATATACATACATTTAGCGTGCCACATCATCATATCTAGCCTCTCTTCATAGAGGTTTTTGAAAAACCTAGAACCCCCAATTCACATATATAATTGCGTAGAACATTTCCATTCAACTTAACTAGTTCTATGGCACAACTATCACATATTGTATTTATTACCAAGGCCATATCTGAGACGTTCCAACCCACAAAACGCATAAACCAACAAGAGGGATACCAAGAAGATTGCCAGAACACGTTTATATTTGATTAGCAACTCGTGTTGAACAAGGAAATGAGAGCTTGGTATGAGGAGTACTAGTACCCCTCATAGTTGCGCACAATTAGGCGCCACAGGGCATACCTCCCAAGCACTGAAAAGGGCTGGATAGAAATACAGGGTTGTGACATCCTCCCCCGGCTTGAAGAGCTTGGTGTCCTCAACAAGCGTGTTCGGGTCTTACAAAAAGTCGGTGTGTTTACAAAATTTTGGGGAACATTACATGGGGCTTATAGCCAAAATGGCTTAAGAGTGGCAGTAATATTTTTGGAGTAACGGATGGTCGGGTCCAAAGGTGTTGGCCGGAAGCCAATCCGCATCAACTAAGGGGCGGCCCTTGAATTTCACAAGGAATTGGGGACCTTCACGGGTGTTCCGATTCCGTAAAATAGCTTCTTCCTCGAACTGGTTCTCGCCGTCGTGCAACACCGGGATCTCGCGTCCGTACTTTGAGTCGGGTTTGAACCGCTTGAGAAGGCTAACATGAAAGGCATTGTGAAATTGCACGTTGTCGGGAAGCTCCAAGCTATAAGTGACTTCATTGATCCGCTTCTCCACTTTGTATGGTCCGTAGTAGTGATGGTTGAACTTCTGCGTGATGTTCTTTGATAGGGTGATATTCCGTGCGCTGACGAGGACAAGGTCGCCAACTTGAAATTCTTCGCCAGGCCTTCGTTTCTTGTTTGCGTAGCGAGCCGTGAGTTCTTTGCTTCTTTGCAAGCTGGACTTTGCCTCTTCTAGCTTTGTTTTCCACTGATCCAAGAAGGCGCCGCAGTCGGGGTCGTTTGTTGCAAGTGTGGAGTCTTGCGTGAGAGCAAAGGGCGTGATTACCTCCTTGCCGGTCGCCAACTTGAATGGGGTCATCTTCGTGCTTGAGTGGACGGAAGCGTTGTAGTGAAACTCCAGAATATCTAAGTGCTTCGCCTAGTCCTTTTGATCGGTTCTGACATAGTTCCGGATATAATCTTCAATTGTCTGGTTGACCCGTTCTGTTTGCCCATCGGTTTGTGGGTGGTAAGCCGAGGAGAACCTAAGTTGTGTCCCCAAGATGCGGAAAAGCTCTGTCCACAGTCGGCTTAGGAAGCATCCGTCCCGGTCCGACACGATGGCCAAAGGTAATCCGTGATACTTCACGATGTGCGTAAAGAAGAGATGAGCCACGGCCTTGGCGTTGAGCGGTGGTTTGGCCGGGATAAAGTGTGCTTGCTTTGTGAAGTAATCCACCACAACGAAGATGGTGTTGAATCCTAAAGACGGTGGGAGTTCGGTTATGAAGTCCATGCTGATCATGTCCCACGGCCGGTTCGGAATCGGGAGAGGTTGCAGAAGGCCGGCGGGCTTCACCCGATCTTGACGGACTAATTGACACGTCGGGCATGTTTCCACATATTCTTGAACCTGTGCCTTCATGCGGGGCCAATAAAAGTGTTTGTGGAGCGTCTCGTAGCTGCGGTTTTGACCTCCATGGCCGGCCACTTTGCAATCATATGCCTCCCACAGCAGCTCTTTGCGTAGCTCTAAGTCGTTCGGTACATATATTTTTCCTTTGCGATGGAGGATGCCTTCTTGTAGGGTGTAGCGACTCGGGGCCTGGGCCGTTTGCATCTCCTGAAGTATGTCTTGGACTTGGGCATCCTGTGCCTGGGCACGTTGAATTCTGCCTCTCAGGTCGGATGAAACTGTGGACATCACCTGGAGCTCGGGTCTTCGACTAAGTGCATCTGGCATGACGTTCTGCTTGCCCGGTTTGTGGATAATCTCGAGGTCGAACTCGGCAAGGAAATCTTGCCATCGGGCTTGCTTCGGGCTTAACTTGGGTTGAGAGGTGAAGTACTTCAAAGAGATGTTGTTCGTGAAGACTTTTGTGTGTTTGTCCAAGACATAGTGCCTCCACTTGCCAGACAGTGTGTATGACTGCTAACATTTCTTGCTCATGTGTGCTCCATCTGAGTTCGGGGCCGGTGAGTTTGTGCGACTCATAAGCAATGGGTTGCCCATCTTGTAAGAGGACGCCTCCTATGGCCGAACCTGATGCGTCCGTATGAACTTCGAATGGTTTGTCAAACTCGGGAAGTTTGAGCACCAAGGCATTGCACATAGCGACCTTCAACGCTTCGAAGGCCTCTTCCTCGTCCATTCCCCACTTGAATGGCTCCTTTTCTTTGATCAGATCCAAGAGCGGTGCCGCAATCTTGCTGAAGCCTTGGATGAATCGGCGGAGAAATTGGCAAAAGCCTATGAATTCTCGCACTTCTTTGACGGTCTTCAGGGGTGCCCATTTGAGCACGGCTTCTACTTTCTGGGGGTCGGCATGGAGGCCGAGTTCGGAAACGATGAACCCCAAGAATTCCACTTTCTTCATACAAAACTCGCACTTGCTCGGTTTGGCAAAAAGCCGGCGTTGCCGCAAGCGTAATAGGACATCCCGAACGTGCTCATAGTGCTCCTCCAATGTGCGGCTGTAGATAAGTAGATCATCAATGTAAATGATGAGGAAGAGATCCAGCATGTCCCGAAAGCCATCGTTCATCTCCTGACAAAAGGTGGCCGGTGCGCCTGTAAGTCTGAATGGCATGACGAGCCACTCATAGCTGCTGTAGCGTGTGCGGAAGGCCGTTTTCTTGATGTGTTCTTGTGCTACCCGAATTTGATGGTACCCGAAACGAAGGTCTATGCGTGTGAAGTATCGTGCCTTGCCGAGGCGGTCTAGTAGTTCCTCCATCACCGGGACCGGGTACTTGCTCTTGATTGTGCCTTTGTTAAGCGCGCAGTAGTCGATGCATAGGCGGAGGGAGCCGTCTTTCTTCTTCACAAACAGGACGGGGGCTCCGTAAGGTGAGCTGCTTGGTCGAATGTACCCTTGGTCTTCAAGTTCATGTAGCTGCCGTTTGAGCTCTTGGAGGTCCGTCTCATTCATTCGATAAGGGGCCCGTGAAGGGGGCGGGTGATCCGGGAGTGTGTCAATCCGATGTTGGACATTGCGTAAAGGCGGGAGACCGGGTGGGAGGGTGTCTGTAAGCACATCTGTAAATTCTTCCATTAGCATCTGGAAACTCGGATGCCCAATCTTTGAGACGTCAATTGGCTTCGGTCCTGTTTCCTCTGCCACCGGCCTAAGGACACATAGGTGAGCTATTCCGCCTTGATAAACTGCCCGTCTGAATTGCTTATGAGATAACGGTGATGGTGTGTGCGTTGAGGTTGAGGCCCGGGCGTGTGCTTTCTCTTTGCCTTTGCGTGTTGGCTTTGGCTCTCTTGGTTCGCTGTCAGATGGCTCGTCTGCGCGAGGGGCCCAGACGCGGTTGCAATCAACGACAAGAGCTTGCCCATTCTGATCAAGAAGTACTTTGTCTACCCCTTTGCCGAAGAAGGAGATCATGTGTTTGTCCATAAACTCGAGGCCTAGAATGACTTCAAATGTTTCCATCGATATAATGAGGAAGTTCAGGTGGCCAAACCACTGGCCTAACTTGACCGGGACACCGTCGGCATACCGGACATGACTAGCCTCTCCCTGAGCAAAGACGACGGACATGCGGAGCCGTTTACTGAGCTTGAGTCCAAGGCGTTGAGCGCACTACGGGGTCATGAAGTTGTGGGTGGAACTCGTGTCGAGCATCACCGACATTCGTTCACCTCTGACTTCGCCCATAATGAACACTTGGTGTATGATAGGTAACGCTACTGAATGGCATTGAGCCTTCCCTTTAGACGTGGACAGCCCACGGGTTGAAGAGTCCTCTGATTCGTCACTGTGAATTTTGGTGATCTTCGGTCCAGACGTGGATGCCTCGTCGGTTTTTGTTGCTTGCACTCGAGTGTCGGTTCGTTTCCTCCAGCACTTATCGGTCGGGTGGCTGCCTTGGCAATGCTTGTACACCGGGCGGGGGTCACGCCTGAGTTGGTTGCTTCGATTAGGGGACCTGGAACGATTCTCGGTTGGGGCCGGGAGCGCTTTGAAACCTTGGCCGCGTTGGTTGTCGGTAGGTCTTTGGTATGATGAAGTTTGCTCTTTGCTTGCGGTTGATTCTTTGCGGTTAGTTTGGCCTCCGTCGGTTGAGCGTGCAAGCCGGTTGGAGTAGGCATCGTTGAGACGTTCGGCAATGCGCACCGCATCCTCCCAGGTTTGGGGGTCTTGCTTCTCCACTTCTTTGCGGTAGTACAGGGAGCAGCCATAAAGGAAGCCGTGTAGGCGGTCAATTTCAGCCATGTCGTTGATTCGGAGCATGAGCCTACTGTATTGTGACACATAAGGCCCGATGAACTTATCTTGATGGAGGTTGCGCCATTCGTCGCGTGCTTGGAAGGCTTCGTTGTGAGGCACAAAGTAGTCGACGATGGCCGCCTTGAAGTGATCCCATGAGGGCCAGGCTTGCTTCTTGTGTTCCACCATGTACCAAGCTGAGGCCTCGTCCTGTAAGAATTGGCCGGCAATGCGCGTCCAATGGTTGCGGCCAACCCGGAGCATCTGGAGGTAGCTTTCCATACCTTCGATCCATCGGTTGACGGCAATGGAGCTTCGGCTGCCTCGGTACTTGTCGGGGGGGTTCGGTTTGAAGAAGCCAAAGGAATCGGGGTCGTCGATATCCACCGGTTGCATTTGAGTGATCGGAGTTGGGTTTAAAGGGGTTGGAGGCGGTTGGGATGTTTGGGTGGGAGTGGGTTGGGGTACCAGTTGGGTGCTTGACTGAGGTTGTGGTTGGGGTTGAGATTGGTCTTTAGATAAGAGGTGGGTTTCTACTAAGGTGGTTAGCCTAGCGAGGGTATCTTCGAGTCTATCTATGTGTTAAACGATAATACTTCTATCCAACTTTCGGAAGAGTATTATCGGGTCCTCGGGTTCTTGGGAGTGGTAGGGGTCTGTTAGACAGAGGCCCTGTACTATTTTCCCAATTCTTCACACAATCATAAATACTCCATCACGTCTTAGCACAGTGGGTGAGTCTGAATACTGACCACTCTTCGGCACGGTGAATATTAGGACTTTTAGACTGAATCTGCTATGGTAATGGAGCAGAGGTCCTGTTGTGACTTATAAATAATAGAATACACACTTTTCAGTAATTGAATACTATTCAATATGACGATTCCATGTGACAGGTAAGTACACCGAACAATAATACACAGACAACTATAATCGGGATTACGCCAAACTTATCGTATACTGACTCAAGTCACAAATTCCTATCGCAATTGACAAACTTACCAATACTTCTGTTCACATACAGGTCTTTACCGAATTCTCAGTGAACGCAGACTATTGTATCGAATCTGTTCACTTAACCGAAAAGATACTAAATGTAGATGATTAACTTTGACCTTACACAGTCTCTCGTAGGATGACAAACACACTATTTCACGACAGAAAAGATCCAGAATCGTATATAACTGATCATCAAACAGACTCACAACACAAGACTACCGAATGGAAATCGGTTCAACAAGGAGAATAGCAGAATAGTTAGATACGAATAGAATAGAACAGAACTCAATGTACTCATCAATATCTCATACATAGTCTCAAAATATGATGCTCGCAATCTCCCAAATTGATTCAATATAACAGACAGACAGAATACAATACGATACTTGCAATTTCCAAACACTTCAGTTCGAGATGTGATCAACCCTACTCGCTACAATGCCCAACAGAACAGAGACTCCTTCCGAAAAAACTACTACTACTCATCTTTACCGCTTTCCTTTATGCGCTTTAAATAGAAATCTGCTACAATGTTTCTACGAATCCACTTTTTACGGCACCTGTCCGGGTTCATCCGTCCTGGTTCGGCGGCCCTCTAACACTGGCATGCACGGTGGACTCGAACCCGCAGGTGCAGTACTGTTAGTAATATCCTTTTGCTTGGGCTATCCCAATGTTCCCTTCCTTTACATGCATCCAGAAAGGCTCTGGCTAAACGTTCAGCATGCCAATATCCTGCTGGTGATTCAACAAATATAAGCAGGCTCATTCCCCTATGCCCTGGAGGACCATATGCGTGCCTGGCCCTTCAACCCCGAATGTGTCACCGTACGTGATAGGTCTTCTCTTTCTCCAGAACTTCCTCAAACTCGTATAGCTGGTCTAGTTGCCTCTTCATGAAGTCCCGCTTTCTTATATGCTGTTGCCTCAAAAGCTCACGCTTTTTATACTCGTATTCTTCAGTTTCTCTCAGGCTCAGTTCAAAAGCGATCAATGTCTTCTTGCATTTTCGCCTGTTTTGGCTGTTGTTCTTCTTTACCCAGCTTTTTCTCAAGTTGTTCGCAGCGCTCTATATGCCCAAGTTGCAGCTCTTCCTTTTTGACTTGAATAGCTTCTTGAACATCTAAGCCATCCTGAAAAGCATGTCCATATATACATACAATAGGAGGCCAGACAATGATATGATTGTTAGCTGCCTCGAGATCAAAAGAAGCTGTTCGTGAGTTAGCACAGACAACTTGACCTTGTGAATTGGCCTTGTCATGTGCTTTAATCGCTTCGTCTATGGAATCAAAGTACCCTCTGTGCTGTTGAATCCTCTTCTTCTTGAAAGTTTGTGCGTGTTTGTACCGCTTTAGTTCCCATTTCAACTTGGATATGCCTGTGCTATGCTTGTTGAAAATATCCATGTCTTCTGCAGAAGCCATGTACCCATACAGTATCCTATCACCACCTGGCTGAAATATCCTTTTGCAGTGCCTGTCGGTCCATACCAGGGTTTGACTCCCCAATCCTTTCTGATCGCACTTGTTCTAGTGGCGGAACAAGTATAGCCAGCCATCTCCTGCGAAAAAGTGTCCAGTATTTTGAACACGGCTATCCAACTGTTGTTTTAATAAATCTATGTCCACATTTGTCATCAATGTGGCATTTAGTTCTACACCCTCATCCTTTAATATCTGCTTTTCGAACTCCTGCAATACTTGTATTCTTGACTGCAAAAGTTCATTTTCGGCTTGCAGGTGAGCATTCAGGGTAGAAAAACTGGACATTTCGGATTGAATTTGTGTTTGGATAGCTTGCTGCCACTGATTAAAGTCTTGGACATACTTTTTTGCGGTGATCAATTCGGCCGTAATATGCTGGTTGTTTTGCTGTAACACCTGTATTAACGCTTCTTTGTCATCCAATTCTTTTTGCATCTGTGTCATTACTGAGTTGGACTTAGTCATCGTGGCTAATAATAACTCGTTTTTGTGCTGAATCGCTTGTTCTTGTTGCCGTAAATATTGGGAAACCTCTTGGAGTTGGTTTTGCATCCTTATAACAAAATCGGGTTGGGGGACATCCGGTGCTTGCTCTGGACTGGCAGTTGGCAAGTTGTCTGCCATTCGTCTTCTAATGGACAGCCGAAATGGCGTCCCTACTATCTGATTCTGTGCGCTGTTACCTGTGTGGAATAAAGATGCAGACGAGGTGGAGGGTTGGGCTTCTTCCTGAGGCTCTGTGTGGTGTTCTGAATTTATTTGATCATATTCACCGGGGTAAAAAGGGGGGGACCAGTGTAACTGTTTATCCTTTACAGATTGGACAAAATTAAATATAGCAGCTAAATAGGCTGCTAGTCTGCTATTGGTGTGGGATCTTCTCTTATCCCCAACAATGATTTGTGCGTAGAGGTGGTCATAGAGCCAATGTGTCTAGCTAACCGGACCTCCTGTTTCGACATGCAATAGGGGGGAAAAATTTTCTTTCGACATTAAGTCAAATTTTACTAGTAAACAAAGTTTTTCTAAATACCATTTAAATTGTTCTCGTCGGTGATAGGTGGCGTTTTTCAACATGTAATACCGTCGGGGGCCTTCACAGTTGCCAAATTCCTTCTTCAGATCCTCATTTGAACATTTAAGATATCGGGCACCATCATAGATTGGTAGTTTAAATACAGCTGAGACGAGCTGGGGCAAAAATCGTACCTGATTGAGAATGAAACCGCTGGTTTGTCGCATGCTATGTAATTGGTCCTCTGCATCATCATTAGCAATCCACTGTTCCCACGGTAATTGGGCAAACTGGAGGAGCCCTATCTTCTGTAGCCATTCTTCATTCTTTGGCGATTTGGTGTCGAGCTCGATTTTAAATTCGGTGGAGAATTTATGCTGAGTTTTTTCTGATGCAGAAGTTACTGCATCATCTGGTTCATCTTGTAGAGTGGTATCTGTTGTTGTTACCACATAGGTCTGCGTATGGGCGCGCTTTCTGAATTGCCAGCGGAGAATATCAGATTCCGACATGCTTGGTGAAGGTCTACTGAAAAAATATACTAGAAGTTGCTAACAGGTGCTGAATCTTGAAGAATGCTAATTTAGAAAGCTATACTCTGTAAACGCATTTTATAGACACCGGTGCTTGAACGGCCATTTGCTCTACTGATTGTATGTCAGTATGACATGACTCTTCCCTCCCTTGATAATATTTGTATCCGAATAAAAATCATTATGCCGCATGTTACATTGTCGATTGGTGCTAGACTGAACAAGACTTGTCATGTGCGAAAATGTGAGAAATCCAAAATTTGATTATCATATTCATACATTATGAATTTGGATGGGCGAATATACTCATTCGTCGATGAGACCTTCGAGGTACATACTCCTAGCCGATCTAAATGTTCGAGCTATCTTTTTCTTAAGGGTTTCTAATAGCTGTTTTAGCGTATCAGGCTCTAGAAGCTGGGCATCTATTCTAGCAGAGCTAAGTGCGATGGCTTCGGTGAGTACATTCTCGGCCTGGATCTGCACAAAAGCTTCCTGTAGATAAAAATCATTGGCTAGTGCGGCGTCCTTGGAAGTCTTCATTTCGTCTAGTTTGGTCTTTAGCTCTGCAATATACTCCTTTTGGTTGCGTATTTGGTTGTCTTGGCGTTCAAACTGCTGGGTTTGGAAATCCAGAGTTTTCTTCAGTGAATCTCGTTCTCTGCGCGTCCTGTCGATATCCTTGAGGTATTGTCCTTCCCGTATCAGCTGGCGTTTTAGGATACTGTTTACTTCATTTGCGCATTCTTCGGCTCTCCGTAACTGTTCTTGGATTTGTTCAGTTTCTTTCTGCTGCTCCTGATTCTTCTGGATTACTTCCTGCAATTGAATCTTTGTCTCTGCGATCAGTTCTTCGAGGGAGGCGTTGATATCTTCATTTTCGTGGAGGGTGGCCTTCAGGGCGCGGATTTCTTCATGCGCGGCGTGTAGGAGTCGATCTTTGGCTGTAAGTTGCTCAAGGGCTGCATCTCGTTGCTCTACTAAGGTCTGTTCTGCCGAAAATTTGGCTTGTAGCTCTGCTAACTGCGTCTGGAGCTGATGGTTCTCAATCTTTGTGGCTTCGATTTCTTCCTGGAGGGGGGTGATGTCTGCTTCCAGTACGTCAACCTTGTGTTGATATTCGGCCTTCAGGTTGTCCGTGGCTTCCTTAAATTGTATGGGCAGTTGGTGTGATAACTGCATGAGGAACTGTCCCATGGATGCTAGTTCTGAAAATACGGTGGGTGGTGGTGGTGGTTGACGAGGCTGAGAGGAGGTATCAGTGAGTAGGTTTTGGGAGTTTGGCGGAGAGTAGTTAGGGGAGGAAGAGGAGGAAGGTGTAGGTTCAGAACCGAGTCGGCGGGATGGTTCCGGTGGGAGGTCAGGGTTGACAGGTGGGATGGGTAGAGCAGAGTCAATGGTGGTTACCTTTGCAACATCTGTTGTTCGGCTTCTGTATGTTTGATGGCCTCAATAAGTTCATCCAATGCTTTTGTGGCAGTTTCCGGTTCGTCCTGTTGATGCTCAGACTCCTTTTCGGTGGACAGTATCTCTGTATCTGCTCGGTTTTGTTGGTCTTGTTGCTCTGTCGAAGTGTCGTTGTGTATTGAAGTGGCGGTGTCGTGGTAAGGTTCTTCTTGCTGATCTTCTTCGGCGTCGTGTTTCTTTCCGGCGGATCCTTGGACTTCACTTTCTGAAGAGCTGATCCTGATTCGCTTCGTGCAGAAGAGTTGATTGATCTCTTCGTCATCTTCTTCAGTTTCCTCGAGTGGTTGTGTTGATTCTTCGTGCCTAAGTGCTGGGCCTGTGGGTGGGGGTTGTGCAGCGAGAATGGTTGGGAAGAGGAAGGAGATGATGTGGGGAAGGCGAGAGTGCGGAGAGCTGCCTTTCTGGAGTTGTTTCACTATAGCGACGGATTCTTTATGGATTCGTTGGAAGAAATAAGAGGCAAAGTTTACAGGTTCACGGGTGGCTAATTCTAGAGCGGAGTAGAAGGGGCGAGAGATACCGTAGGTTCGTTTTTGCAAGTTGAGGATTGCTACAAGAAACTGTAGGGCGGATCATTCGGGTTCTGGGCGGCAGAGAATGGCATATTCGTTGGATGAGGAGCGGGGAAAGAGTGCGGTCATGCGAGCGATAGGGATGCTAGGGCCATTTTCGCGTCCTTGTGGGATGAGGCAGTAGGCTGCAGAGAAGGCTTGGAAGGTGATGACGGTCCTATATGGGAGAGAAGGGAAGACCCACTGTCGTTCGGTGACGGGGAATTGGGCGATGGCGTGGATGATTTGTGCGGAGAAGGGATGGGCTTCCACTGAGTGCCAAGGCAACTCAGCGAAGTTGGACAATCCTCTACAACGCAGGTATTCGCCGACGTCTGTCGGGATACCATCACGGAAAGCAGCGTAGTTGGCTAGCGCTTCCATGGTGTTTACAAGCACTCTTACAGATAACACAGAAGACAAGGGAATACGTATAGTCTCGAGAACACAATAGTGTTTAGGCGCAACCGAGGGGGTTAAATAAGGAGAACACGGTGAGAAAGGGAAGGGGAATGGGTATCATTGTTCGGTGCGTGAAAGGTATTGTTTGCATGCTGGCGTGTGTGCTTGAGTGACCGGTAGGGAGAGGCGGCTAGTAACATAAAGATTCGTACAAAACACTACTAAAAAGGAAGAAAAGAAAAAAAAAAGAAAAACACAAAAATTTATACAAAACGCGGTTCACCACCGAATAATTTAATGCGTATTAGTACTGGGATAATACGGCCGCAGCTTCGACCCATTGATTACCTTTGGCAATGGTTTTCCGGTCAACGTAGTCAACCGAAAAGTTGCCGGACCAACTTGTTCTGAAATCTTGAATGGACCGAACCAACGTAACTTGAATTTTCCTGCTGATCTGTTGGACTTCGCATTGTAGAAAAGAACAAGCTGTCCTACCGAAAATACTGAGGTCTTTAAATTGCGGTCATGTGTCCTGGCCTGTCTTAGTTGGATTTCTTTCATAGTTAAGAAACTGAGCCATCGGTGCTCATCTAATTCTCTAAGTGTTTCCAACCGAAATACCAATGACTCTTCGGGTAGAAGCTTCTGAGAAATTGCTACTCTTAAACTTGGTATTACAATTTCCATCGGAGCTATTGCTTCTAGTCCATAGGCTAACTTGAATGGTGTCAAGCCGGTGGTTACCTTATATGTAGTGCGATAGGCCCATAAGACTGCAGGTAGCAACTGATCCCATCTTTCCGGTGTTTCTCTAGTCAATTTCTGAAGCATGTTCAACAAAGATTTGTTGGTACTTTCTGCCAATCCATTTGCACGAGGATAATATGGTGAGCTGAATTTATGAATGATCTGGAATGATTGTGTTAATGTTTTCATCAAATTGTTCATAAAATGGGTGCCCTGATCTGAAACAAGCTCTAGTGGCAATCCAAATCTTGGAAAGACATCTGATAATAGACATTTTGCTACTTCAACTGCTGTAGCCGAACGTAAAGGCCATGCTTCTGCCCACCTGGTTGCGTAGTCTGTGCAAGTCAATATATACCGGTTATTACTGAATACCGCGGGAGGTGTGATTGGACCAATAAAATCTAGACCCCATTTCTGAAATGGTTCTAAAGGAAGTACTGGATGAAGTGGAAAGTAATGGCGTTGTAGTGGTTGTCCAGTTCTTTGACAGCTATCACAAGTTTTGATAAATTCCAATACATCTCTGTACATAGTTGGCCACCAAAGTCCACTTTGCATAATTTTTTGGTGAGTAAGATCTGCTGCAAAATGTCCTCCTATTGGACTTGAGTGAGCTAAATTGATGACTGAATTTACTTCATGTGTAGGGATACATCGGAGTAAGGTTCCTGTATGATCTGCAAGAATAGAGTTCTCCAGCAACTAACTGGAACCTTCGACTAAAAACTGCAATTTTTCGGCGTGTAGCTGTAGGGACTTCAGAAGGTGGACATCCATCCGAAAGGAAGGTCAATAACTGATCATAATACGTAGTTGGTACTGGTTGGGTTGACAATTCCTCAGTAGTTGGTTCTGAAGTATAGATGGCTGGCGTTGTATCATTTATACCAACCGGAGGTTCACCTGAATCTAAGCGTGACAAAAAGTCTACTAAAACATGTGAACTACCTGGCCGATGAATGACATCATAGTCGAATTCCTGCAATAGTAGGACCCATCGTGCTAGGCGGCCACCTATATGTTGCTGCCGAACCAAGTAAACAAGTGCAGCGTGATCGACATGAAATGTAAATTTTCGGCCCAGCAAATAATGTCTGAATTTTTTTACCGAATACACTAGTCCTAAGCATTCCCTCTCAGTTACCGAGTAGTTCTTCTCTGCAGGTGCTAATCTTCTGCTAGCATAGTATACTGGTCTAAACCATTTATCTGTTTGTTGCATCAGTACACTTCCTATTGCTATATCAGATGCATCAACAAATACGTGAAATGGGTGATCCCAATCTGGTGGCTGTAAAATGGGAACTTGTGTTAATAATTGTTTCAGTCGATCAAATGCTATCTGACATTCCTGAGTCCATTCGAATTGCCGTGGAGTCTTGGAAATTAATTTGTTCAGTGGTATTGCCACATGAGCAAGCCACCGTAAATGCCTTCCATGCCATCTCACTTGACCCATAAACCGCATTACTTCCTTAGGTGTATTAGGCACCGGAGCTTCTAATACTGCTGAAATTTTATCAGGATCGACTTGAATACCCTGTGCCGATATGATGTGACCAAGTAACTTACCACATGAAACCGCAAACACAGATTTGTTTGGGTTTAAACACAATCTATATTCTCTACATCTCTGAAAGCAACATCGTAAATGTACCAGATGTGCTATCATCTTACCGAAAATTGAAAAATCGTCAAGGTATACTTGCATAAATGAGGTGAGATAAGGAGAAAATATCTCCTGCATACATCTTTGAAATGTGCTTGGTGCATTCCTCAATCCAAACCACATTACTGTACAAGCAAAGACACCCCAATTTGTAATAAATGCAGTTTTTGGTATATCCTCTTCAGCCATTCTTACTTGATTATATCCACTGTATCCATCTAGAAATGAATACATCTCATGACCTGCTACTTTGTCAAGCATAGTATCCAAAAAAGGAATCGGAAAAGGATCCGGTACTGTTGCAGCATTTAATTTCCGATAGTCTACGCAGATTCTCAATTGCTTGTTTTTCTTTGGTACAATCACAATCGGTGAAATCCATTCCGCATGTTCTATTGGTACTATGAATCCAACTTTTAATAACCTATCAAGTTCAGCCTTTACCTGTGATGCATAATGTGGGTTCATCCGGTAGCTGGTTTGCTTTATCGGTTTCGCTTCTGGTTTTAGCATAACTCTGTGTTGATAAATACGAGGATCCAAGCCCTTCATGTCTTTGTAATCCCATGCAAAGACGTCAGTAAATTCTTGGAGTAACTGAATTAAATCTGCTTGAAAGGCTTCAGGTAAGTTTTGCTTTATCTTTACAGGACGAGGGTGATCTTCATCTCCAAGATTATAAGTAATTAACTGGTCTTCTAGAACATAAAATTGTTGATATTTTTCTGTATTAGCTGATGGTTCGAGAAGTTGCTGTAGTTCATTACCGTGAATCGAAATGGTATCTTCCTCCTTAGTTTCTTCGGCAATGGGTATTACTGTACATACTGAAGCATTCCAGGTATCTACCACAGACTGTAGATCAATAGTTCCTAATGTCATTAAATCAACATTATTCTTCAGAAATTCTTCTTCTTCGTCATCAGACAATCCATCTAACATATGGACTGGTTCGGCAAAATATGGTCGAGCATGTAACTCACAGGGTTGTATCGCATCTAACTTTACAACACATTTGCGATTTTTATCTTTGAACGTAAGTTCCTGGGCTGACCAGTCTTGAATTACCTTGGCTTGTTTCAACCAAGGACGGCCGAAAAGTAGATTGTAATCTAGGGTGGATTCCGGCAATTCTAGAACAACAAAAGTCATCTTGAATGTTGTGTCTTGCACAGTTATGGATATATCTCGGACCAGTCCTACTGGATGAACTCTAGATTGATCAGCCATCCTAACAAAGAATTGAACTGGTTCTATCTTAGTCCATCCTAACTTCTTACAAAGTGACGCAGTGGCAATATTCACGCCAGACCCCCCATCAATTAAAACTTGTGGGATTTGATGTTTATGAAACCATACCGTAATCAGAGGAACTGAGTGATCTACCGTAGAGTCTGGCTCTGGTTGTACTGTTGCGATAGCCGGAATGCAAGCAGATTTTGTAGTAAACTGTTGTTGAAATTGTTGGCGTATTCCTGGTACTAATGCCAGTAATTGCCCGAAAGGCAGTGTGATGGATGCTTTTGACAATATATCCCATGCTGGTTGCAATTGATTTGCATCTTCCTTAACTGTTGAAGATGAAGCTTGGTCTGAAGATGGTAATTCTACTGCAGATGATGTACCTGCTTCTGTATTGTCAGCACGAGCTTGTGTCGTATTCGGGGACTGGATTACTGGAGTAGGTTCTGGAAAAACAGGTGGTTCTACGGTGGTCCACTGGCTAGCTTTATGATACATTCTGTGTTGTTCACGTATCCCTGGTTCAAATAATTATGCTGCTGGTTGCAATTGTTTACCGGAACGAGTTTGAACTGCTGCTGCCTGCGTCTCTACAGGTGTGATAGTTACCACATTGGCCATTAGGTTTTGACGTTCCTTTTTCCTTTGATCATATTCCGCTGCATCTCTACAGAATCTTCTAATATGGCCCAATTGTCCACAGAAATGACATCGAGGTGGTGGTAAATTATGATTTTCCGGTGGTGGTCCATTCTGCCAGCGCGGTGTATTATAGTTGTTGTTCCTCTGTCCTTGATAATGTCGATAACCTTGTTGTTGATTGTTTCTCAAATGTGGGGGTACATATTGATTGGCTGGCTGCCCTTGTTCCTGAATAATTGCATTAACTGTTGCTGTTCCTTGTCTTCTGGCATTGTATGCACAATTCTCAGTGGTATGTCCAACAATGTTACAGATGGCGCAATAGGTCTGATTTAACGCACACTGGGCACTAGTATGTCCTGAATTCTTGCAGGTGGTGCAATATACTTGCTTAGTTATATCTTCAGCCACATGTTTGTTTGTTTTTATCCATTCCAAATCCTCTGAAAATCCACCAACTTTGTTTTCCAGCTGAAGGGTCATTGCGATCACTGCATCGAGGGTCATGGCTCCTACACATCTTATAATCATGATTTGCCTAAGTTGAGGAAGTAAGCCATTGATAAACCACTGTGTAATGACATCGTCTGGTAAATTAGCATGAGCCTGGGGTAACTGTCTTAAATGTGTTCTGAAAAGGGTAGCATACTCTTGTACAGTTTGATTTGGTTTCTGTCTGTTGTTCTGTAAATACTCAAAGATCTCTGCAGGATTCTTTTTCAGCCTGAATCGCTGCAAAAAAGCGTCTCGTACTGCTTCATAAGTACCGAAATGATTAATATCGTATTCAGTAAGCCATCTTGCTGCTTCATTCACAAGTGTAGATTGAAAAACAAATGCTTTGTATGCCGGATCCGGTGGATGGTTGAGGACAGCGTAACTGATTTCAAAGGTGCGTACGTGAGCATCTGGATCATCTCCTGGAAATCCACTAAACTTTGTGTATGTTACTCCCGTTGGAGCCGATCTGGGTTGACCTAACTGTCGTTGCGGTTGTTCATTCATCGTAAATGTATTATACACTCCTTCTGTATTTCTGTTTTGAGTTTCTGAACTACCGGAATTTGTTTCACCAAATGGCACACTTTCCGGTGCAATTAGCTTACTTACTATATTGCGAATTTCTGTTTCAAATAGTCTTCCTTCCTCCTTGATATCCAGAGTAGGAGGACTTGCTTCCAAACGTTGTAGTTGAGCGGAAGATTCAGCCGAAACTGCTGAATCGTCACCGAAAAACTGTGTTTTTCTTACCGAAATTCCACCGGAAGGATTCGAAATTGTGACTGGATACAGTGTTGATTCGCCTGTGTTAATTTCCTTCCCTAAAGTGTTTCTAATCGTATCTGAATCTATTCCGAAAACGTTTAGACTAGATTCCAACTGCGTCTTGGTAGGTTCCAAAATTGTTGTATTTTCGACAGTCTGCACCGTAGTGATACTAGACAGTTCTAGAGATGTACTACGTTCTACCGTAATCTCACCGGAATCAGTGTTATCATTCGTCACTTTTTCGACAACTGGGTCAGGTCTAATTGCACTAGTACCTCCCAGAGTTGTTCTTAATACCCCTAACTGGTGATTCTTGGGATACTTTTCACCTGATTGAGTAATCGGCATGTAGCATTTCCGTACTAATCATATAGTATTACGAACAGAACAGTCTTGCAACAATCTGATTCTGTTGCTATTGTCTATCCAACAAAATTTAATTCGAACAAAATACCAGGCAATCTTAATGCCACATCCCCAGCAGGATCACCAATGTTAAACGATAATACTTCTATCCAACTTTCGGAAGAGTATTATCGGGTCCTCGGGTTCTTGGGAGTGGTAGGGGTCTGTTAGACAGAGGCCCTGTACTATTTTCCCAATTCTTCACACAATCATAAATACTCCATCACGTCTTAGCACAGTGGGTGAGTCTGAATACTGACCACTCTTCGGCACGGTGAATATTAGGACTTTTAGACTGAATCTGCTATGGTAATGGAGCAGAGGTCCTGTTGTGACTTATAAATAATAGAATACGCACTTTTCAGTAATTGAATACTATTCAATATGACGATTCCATGTGACAGGTAAGTACACCGAACAATAATACACAGACAACTATAATCGGGATTACGCCAAACTTATCGTATACTGACTCAAGTCACAAATTCCTACCGCAATTGACAAACTTACCAATACTTCTGTTCACATACAGGTCTTTACCGAATTCTCAGTGAACGCAGACTATTGTATCGAATCTGGTCACTTAACCGAAAAGATACTAAATGTAGATGATTAACTTTGACCTTACACAGTCTCTCGCAGGATGACAAACACACTATTTCACGACAGAAAAGATCCAGAATCGTATATAACTGATCATCAAACAGACTCACAACACAAGACTACCGAATGGAAATCGGTTCAACAAGGAGAATAGCAGAATAGTTAGATACGAATAGAATAGAACAGAACTCAATGTACTCATCAATATCTCATACATAGTCTCAAAATATGATGCTCGCAATCTCCCAAATTGATTCAATATAACAGACAGACAGAATACAATACGATACTTGCAATTTCCAAACACTTCAGTTTGAGATGTGATCAACCCTACTCGCTACAATGCCCAACAGAACAGAGACTCCTTCCGAAAAAACTACTACTACTCATCTTTACCGCTTTCCTTTATGCGCTTTAAATAGAAATCTGCTACAATGTTTCTGCGAATCCACTTTTTACGGCACCTGTCCGGGTTCATCCGTCCTGGTTCGGCGGCCCTCTAACACTATGCGATCGTGGACGAGGTCGGGATTTGGAGGGCCTTGGTCGGATTCGGGTTGGGTGTGGATCTCCGCGTTGAGCTCAGCCTCCTGGAGGCGTTCGTGTAGCTCGGCGTTCACCAAGAGAAGGCGGTTGAGTTCTTCTTCTAAGGCAGCCCGTTGGGCCTTGTGACGTCGGCGCCGTTCAGTCACATTCTTGGCGCGTTCCGTCCCCGAGGTTAAACCGGCCGTGCCAACGTTGTGTTCGCTGGCCATAGTGGCGTGGAGCCAAATGACGGCATTTCGGGAGGGCAAGGGTACCTAGGAGGAGGAAAGCTAGGGCACGCGGGCACCTAACGTGGAGGGGATGGGTTCACCGCTTAAACGGGGGAATGGTGTTGCTTGATGGGTAAAGAACGGGGCCGACGGCGGATAGCGCGGGGGTGACGGCGGATAGCGCGGAGGTGACGGCTGGAGGGTAAGGGGGCCTTGCTTGAGGGGAGAGAGGGGGGGGGGCAAGGGGGTGCCTTGCTTGAGGGGGGGGGGGGAGAGGGGAGGGGGGGGGGCAAGGGGGTGCCTTGCTTGGGGGGGGGGGGGGGGGGGGCAAGGGGTTGCCTTGCTTGAGGGTGGGAGGGAGGGCAAAAGGCCTCTCGCGACGTCAAAGAACTTCCCACGGATGGGCCCGGGACGTTAGATGGTGCTGATAGCACTGGTGTGACAGTCCGCCCGTCCAAAGGCTTCCCCTAGGGTTGTTGCTCTAATACCACTTGAGACGTTCCAACCCACAAAACGCATAAACCAACAAGAGGGACACCAAGAAGATTGCCAGAACACGTTTATTTTCGATTAGCAACTCGTGTTGAAGAAGGTAATGAGAGCTTGGTATGAGGAGTACTAGTACCCCTCATAGTTGCGCACAATTAGGCGCCACAGGGCATACCCCCCAAGCACTGAAAAGGGCTGGATAGAAATACAGGGCTGTGACAATATCCTCTACACTTTCTTAGAATGTTGTTTCAGCATGTATACCATGATTTGAAATTGTTGATCTTTGGTATGTTCATCATGGTATGTGCTTCATAGTAGCATTTTTGGTGTCTTTTTGTAGCATATATCCCCACTAGTAGTACTTTAAGATATGTCTAACAAAGCTTCTCTACTTGATCTGCTTGTTTGGAAATTCATGACCATTCCATTCAGAAATTTTTGCCACTTTCAGTCTTGGCACGAAGAAACTGTATGTGACATGGCATTCGACCATAGACTAGATTGAATGGGCTTGCTCTTAAAGTAGTTTTATATACAACTCTATATACCCAAACTGCATGATGTAGTTGTTTTTCCCAATCAAACTTTCTACTATTTATAAGCTGATCAGTAGAATACATTGTATTGGAACTCTCTACTTCAACAATGGCTTGAGGATGATACAATGAGGATTTCTTATGAACAACCAATAATTCATTATGGATTCAATCACGTCAATTATAATGTGAGCTACTCAAGTGCTTATAATCCACGTAGCTAGACCGAATCTCATAAAAAACTTTGCAAAGAAGAATTTTTCTATAGTATGAACATCATTTTTTCTTTTGGATTTGGCCTCTACTCATTTGGTTACTCTACCATGACTATGGTGTATTCACCATGTGATCCTCATGCATGGGTTTTCATTTTTCGAGTGTAGTCAATGCCCTATTTTTCAAGTAATCTACCTCCCATCATAGATCTTAACAACATTTCATCTCTTTTGAATGGATATTTTACATGTTGATGGAAATCAAATATTTTCATATGATTTGGCATCCATGTGGAGTCTAGGTCACTATGGGCCTACAAATTAGAACATTTTTACTATGCAATCACGAGAAAAATATCCTCCTATCATACTTGCATGTGTTATATCAAGAATGGGCAAGTATTTGTTCTTATGGGCACATGGATGCAAGCAATCATCTTTACCTCTTTTATATATTTGATCCCCTTTAATTTTTTAATCCTTAGTTTCTCTTCCAAAACTCCTCCTTTTGAATTATTAATCCCTTTTGGAAGGTGTTTCTCCCTAAGTTTCTTAAAAATGGGTTTACTCCATTCATGGAATATTGAAGCTTGATAAAACTTGGCTTGTTTCATTGTAATATTGACTTTGCACATTCATAGGATTGAGCATGATCATGAACATCTTTTTTCATATTTGGCTAATGTATAACTAATCTTTATAGGTTTGTAAGGAATAAAATTTTAAGTTATGTCTTTCCCAAATTTTAACATGAGCTCTAAACACTATTTCTTTTTTGCTTCTTCTACACAATAGAATAGCAAGCCTAAGGAAATTTGATGGTGAGCTATGCTTGCAATGATTTGGTAATGTTGCGCTTGATGAAACAATTGTTTAGGCATATGTATTCTTTTGTAAAGGGTTCCAAGTAAATAACGGGATCATGTTTTTATATCCATGTAGGAAATACTTTAATATTAAATAGATATGCAACAAGAAGATAATATATAACACCAATTAATCGCTCCCCTTGTGTCAATCTTGGTAGATGGTTAGTTATAATGTGCATGTTCACGTTTGTGACACTACCTTGAAATCGAATTGCATGAGTTGGAGAAACAAACAAATTGATCACATTGTGCTACCATTTCTTTAGTACCTCAAATACATTTCCATAGTCTTTTTTTCGTTTTCTTTTTTCATAAGATAACTTTAAATCAAGAAGAAATTAGAGAGAGATACAAAGAAGTTTGATGATCCTTTTCTCCCCTTCATGTGGGATCCACATATTACTCATATTGTTGTTAACTAAGACAGACATCTTGGGGTATTCGAAAGGTGGAGAACTCTTACAACACGGAATTCTTCTCGCAAGCATGGGTATGAATATATTATAATACCCAAAAGGCCGATAAAAACTTATACCTCCTTGGGATTTTTTACCGTAGGAAAATCTAATATAACCTTAATTCTTCTTCAGATATAGAGATGTTGTTCATGGATACTATTTTGTCTTGGAATATTTCCTTGTTGGACAATGAAAGAAACTTTTTTTTGGTGCAATCATACATGATATGTTCCACATTGATTGAATAATTTCTTAAGGTTAGCCTGTGTAACTATTGTTGTACTACATGGGCACAAAGTTCGCTCACATAAGATTTTGACCTCTTCCAAACGAATGGCACATAAGCCATTGGAAAATTATGGGGGCATCGGCGAGACCAAACTACACATAGAAAGTGCATAAATTCCCCCAATGTATAGAAAAATGTCATTTTTAGTTGATCCTTTGGGGAATTGGCCACATTTAGGAAGATAATAGACTTCCTTTTTGGGCACCCATTCTAGCAAACGGTATGTTATATGGAGAGGGTAATCATCTTGTATAGTTTTTGCATTCACTTTTTTCAAGTTGATAAAAACTCACAACTTCCATTTTTCTTTTGCACAATCATATTTGTGAGACCCAGTGGGTGTGTTCAATTTCATAAATGAAACCTATAGTAAGTTTACCAATTCCATCTATGATTTATCTAGCATATAATTCAATGTATGCATATGGTTGATGCTTTATTGGTTTGGCATGTGGTTCCATGGGGATCTTATGGACACATGTCTCTAGACATAATTCTTTTAATGTATTATATGTATAGGTAAATATGTATATATATTCTTCTAGTATAATCACCACTTTCTTGGTCTACTCTTTGTTATCATATGTTTGCATTATTTGTACCTTTGTCATACGCATCACTATCTGAATCTTCCTATCTTCAATTTCATAATTCTTCAAGCTATTGGGTAATTTGAATTGTGATTCATCATCTATATCTTCTTGCATCTTCTCCTTTCTAACACTTTGATTTTTTCGTACATGATAGGCTAGGTGAATATCCTTTTCTTGTCTAACTTCTAACCACTTTTCTCTTATACCTTTCAAAAACTAATCTTTGGAAATAAATTCAAAATGTAAAAACAGTAAATTGCATAATCTATTTTGTGGTCTAAAAATGGGTTGAATCCATTTCTTCTTAGATATGAACCATGAATAAATATATATTTCTTCATCATAACATTAAGTGACAACCTGCTCACTTATGGAAACATCTAGAAAGGCTTACCTTTGCATCCAATCATATGGATATTATTATTTTTCATTGAACACTCTAGGAATATATAGGATCCTCAATTTCTCATTCCCTCACATTTATTATTCCCACCTTGTTTTTTTTTCTTCTTTGATACTCTTTCTTTATAGCTCCACATAGCCATAAGTGCATGATCTTTATGCATTGAAGATGCATCAGTAGAATCAATGATATCTAATGATAATTCACTCACTTCTCGATAAATATTATTCCATTAAAGTAAAGATAAATTTACAAAGCTATAAATGTATATGTCTTCATATGTAGACGTTGTACCTTGATGCTAGAGGTAGATAGCATCACTGCCCTAATCTCACACTACAACTAGCACATGAAAGGCCTTCCTAAGATCATCTCATATTATTAGATTTTCCAAATTCATAGATAACCAAAATATTTTCAAAATTGATACCACAAGCTCTCAATATCATGCATCTGAGAAAACCTTATGGTCAATCATCTTGTTTGTATACTACTTATAACTTCATTCATTTTGGCATTTTCCACTTGAGGATATTAGAAAGACAATGGTTGTCATTTTTTCAAAAAAAATAGCTTGGCCCAAGAAGTTTTGCCATTATCCAAGCTTTAATCATCCCTTTGGCCACCATTTTGTTTGCCATGGATTCCAAATCAAGAATTCCCAAACCATCTATCTCCTTTGAGGCTAGAGCATGCTTCCCATTTAATCTTTGAAACTCGTCTTCTATTAGGATCCCTCATCCAAATGAAGTTTTGATAGACCCTTTCCAACTTAAACATATCCTTGTTGAAAGGTCTTCAACTCACAAAGAAGTAGATTACAGAGGAGATAAGGAACAATTTGATCACCATAGCCCACTTTGACACATTAAGTTGCATACCCTTTTAGTACTAAAGTTTGTTGTCAAGCTTTGAAAGTACGCAATACCATCTTTGACGCATGGAAATCCCAAATTCAATCGGGATGCCAAGAAAATGGAAGTTTTGGCCATTCAGGAAGATCCATCCTTGAGTTTAAAGAAAATGTAGGGGAGGCCCACTCAAGGACCTGAACATAGTCTTTGAGTGGTTGATTTTAGATCAGATGCATCACAAAAAACATTAAGGCGATTTCAAAATATAGAGACACATTTCATGTGAGGCTATAGAAACGCATTGGTATCATCCATGAAGAGTCTATGAACCACTTGACTATGGAGAGGCAAGAGGCCATAAATATTTCCTAGTTGTATTTGATTATTAATTAGGCCGTTGAGCCTATCAACAAAGATAGCGAACAACAATGGGGCAAGTGGGCAACCTTATCTTATGGACTGCTTAAGGTAGAAAGCCGAGGAGATATTGTTGTTAATGTCAATTTGGGAAGAAGCATTTCCCATGAGCGTGGAAACTATTTTGATGAACTCAAAGCTCCACTTGAGGTCCTTAACGGACTACATGATAAAGTTCCACTCGAGCCTATCATATGCTATGTCAAAGTCTATCTTGAGGAAGAGGATGTATTGGGTTGACTCCTTTGCATAATCAATTCCCTCCCAAACATCAATGATCACTTCAAGAATGGATCTTCCTTTGATGAAGCCTTTTATAATCTTCATTGGTGCATGCTCGACGGTGGCCCAGAATTGTGTAGGTGCTACTTTTCATCGACTTTCAATACCACACATTTTGATATGTGAGAAGGTAGAGAGCATCTCGGATGCATTCACAGATATATCTACTAGAAAGTTTGCAGCCTATTATTTCCAAAATTCAATCTCCTTTTCTTCCATTTATCTCCATATCTAGAATCTCCTTCTTAGTTTTTATGCCCTCAAACAGGTAGATGCTCCATTGATAATTTGAAGGTGCTTGCCAACTACCCACTTGATGTCACCAGGTGATCTTTGGGCTTACAAGTTTATCCCAAACTTTGGTGTTGTTACCAAGGATATTAGCCTTTTTCAATGCTAGAAGAACCTTTTTGGAACTTGTTTGAAGGCACATAAGTGCTTGAACTGTATGGAAATTCAAAGATTCTAGAAGAGATCTTCCTTTACAAGGTAAATCTTTAATTAAAATCATCAAAAGCTATAAATTATTCTTATTTTATAGAATCTTAGGAATGTGAAAAACGTCGTTTGGAATGCTTGTGGAAGCTTAGAAAAAGTAAAAAAGGACTTGGCATGTTTCCCGAGGTAAGATTCTAGGTTTGTAAATTTCCCTTTGTGCCCATAGATTTGGAAATTGCACTCATTTGCATCAGATATGAGTTTGAGAGAGTGAACACTACAACAGATCGATGGTATACCGAGGTTTCTACCAAGGAAAATGAACGCGGCTTTATTTGCCGCGACGCCGATGTAAAGGTCGGTTTACGCGTTGGTACCAAAGAGTCGGTATAGGGGTCGGTCTAGACGTCGATAAAAGCGTCGGTATATGCGTCGGTATATGCGTCGGTATAAACGTCGGTATGTGCGTCGGTAACTGGTTTCTGCTGCATCGTCTCCTGGGTGTACCGATGGTTATTCCGATGACACTACTGGGAGTACCGTCGCTTATATCGACGACCATACCTGCAAAATTTTTTTTGGGCAGAATGTTTTGTCTTTTGCTACAGCAACATTACCATGATGTTGCTGAACAAAAGACAATACACTGTGCCCAAAAAAAACCGAGTACATGTGATGTGTACTCTAATGACAACCGAAATATGATTTCATGAAACAGAGTATTATTGTACACAAAAGAGATCGATAATCAGAATTAACAATGAACCATGTACAAAAGAAGTTATATATTTCACTACTGAAGCATGTACAAGAGTGTGGCAAACCACTGTCATATATGACGCTTTTACAAAATGTGGCAAAGCAATGTATTGCCATATGGAAATCAAATACAAAATATTGGTCTTCCACTGCCATACACATGCAAAGAACGTTCCATATCAACAGTCCTGCAACAAAGAACAATAATGGAATGAGATAAATTCACATGAAAATTACAAACAAGTAAAAACCAAGTTTATAAATTAATTACCTCATCGCAAACGCTCCCATGAAACTACCACACCACGTCCCTCCAAGTCCTGCAATAGTGCAGTCAACCCATGACTATATCCATAAGACTCCTCCGATCGTGTTGGAGGACGACCCATTGCCAGCTCCTGAAACAAATATAAAAAGATTAGAGAAATATATATGAGAAATTTAACACAAATAAATTCTATAAATGAAATGGTACTTACAAACTCATGACGCATCGTGTCATATCCACCGCTGCCCAAATGTGACGGTCCAATCGTGTCTAGACGTGTGGCTGCGGCATTTCGCTGTTGGCGATATCAATCAGGAGTCTGCTGCTGCTCATCACGAATCATGTCCCACTCCTCAGCATCTAACCACACAGGCTTTGGTAAGCCTTCTCTGAATGCATCACGAGCCTCGGATCGTTGATGCGACATGATTTCACGTGCGATATGCAGAATCCACTCTGAACTGACAATCGACTGTCCATCGGCTGGTCGGAACTCCTGGTAAATCGTCTTTGTGATATAATTCTTCCGATCTTTATCCTGTTCACTCCATTTCCGCATGATGGAGTGTCCAAACTGGATGGAGCAAAGCTGTCGTATGCGTGCACACATTGCTTTGCCAGCCGCATCCATCACCGGAGCTCCATCTCGGATACTATACACCTTGGAGTCATCATGGTCATGAGCACCCCAAGGTGTACGTGGTGTACTGCGTGGTGTACTGCATGGCGTACCTACATCTGAGGTACTCGTCCTAGGAGTAGAAGCGGGCGATACAACGTCCGTCGCACTACCTCCACAACAACCGCCTCCTCCGCCTCCAGACCTACCTGTAGATCCACTCCTAGAACCTCCTGCTCCAGAGCGTTACCTCGATCTACGAGACGGGCCAGACCCTGTATCGCGCTGAGGTGTCGAATGCACATGTCTACTAGTAGATCCAGTAGGAGATGGCTGCAAAGATGGTCGTGGTGGAGTCACAAAGCTAGGAGACATACCTCCTACGGGAGTAGCACCACCCTCAGGAGTGACACCGGCGGGAGTGACACCGGCAGGAGTGAGACCAGCGGGAGTGAGGCCGGCAGGAGTAAGGCCGCTAGGAGTGAGGTCGGGAGGAGTGCTACCACGAGCGATCCAATACTATGATGCAGCGGCCATATACGCAAGAGGAACCTGAGAGATGAACTCCAAAAACTGCTCCTCTGTCATGGACTATGGAGTGACTGGAGGACTGTCTCCTAGCATGTGATAAGAAAAATAATATAGGGAATAAACAAAAAAAACAAAAATTAGTATGTACAAGTCTTTTATTCATAAATCCTCTATTCTAGCATCCTCTTGAAGATCCGATGCACCGAGAATATCTATCTCTAAATTGATGGCTTCTAAATCGCTTGCTATGCTGGTTTCCTCATGATCATCGTCTATTGCTTCGTCTTCTCGAACAATGACCTCTTCTTCTGGAACAATGATCTCTTCCTCCTCAACTATCGAATGAATCTCTGAGTCCACTAGAGATAGACTTTCTTCTACATCTACATTTTCAAAAATTTGTCTACTACGTGGAGCGACTTGTAAAACAAATAGCCACTCTGGGTCTTTTGAATCTGGTATAAAAACAACTTGCTCACAGTGTTCAGGAAGTAAAAATGTATCCCTTTCATCTGTCCATAATCTTGTGGAGTCGACTTGAAGCAAACCGCTCTTATCTCGTCTCACTGTTGCATTTCTTCCAGAGGTGACTACTTTGAACCATTTCACGTCAAAAACAAAGTAATCAAACTTTCTGAAAGATAGTTTCAAGATGTCTTGAATCACACCACAATAATCTAACTCGCCTTCTAGAGCATTATCATCTCTTGCACTCGCTCTACTTTTTTGCAAAAAATTCACCATCACTCCACTATCACAAGTAGACCGGTTTTGATCGATTCGTGCGATTCAAAAGTGTCGTCCATGAGACCATAGTGCACCGTGTTTGATATACTCCCAATCACATCCTTTTGCGAGTTCTTCTTCTTCTTCAGAGATATCTTAGCCCGCTGCCTTTGCTTGTGAAACCGCTGCATCTAGCCATCTGCTCGTTGGAAAAGGTGGGAGAGGTCGAAGATTTTCTGGAAGAGGCAAAAATCGAGTGGAACGATTTCTTCAAAACTGAGCTCTTTCCTTTGCGTTAGTTTCCTTGGCAAGTTCATACCTTTCTAACCACTTTTGCATAGGCTCAGAGTTAACTATGCAAAACTTCATTGCCTTCTCTCTTAAATTTGTATCCATTTTTCTTTGCAATCCTTTACCTTGTGGTTCATCGCCTACGAGACGAACATCTTCATCATCGCTCCATAAGCGAGGCATTTCGGGGTCCGATATAAGTAGAAACTCAGTAATGAATACAAGAGATTCTTGTACAAGCCATCCCTCTGCCATGCTACCCTTTGGACGTGCTCTCTGTCGAACAAACCCTTTTAACGTCTTCATAAAGCACTCTAAGAAGAACATCCATCGACTATGGACAGTTCCTGCTATTGCAACTTCATTTACTACATGAACCAGTAAATGAAGTTGAATAGTGAGAATACTTGTGGGAAAGTATTTCTCTACCATACAAATAGCCTCGATAGCATTGAGTTTCGCACTCTCTATGCTATCTCTATTTATCTCTTTAGAAGATATCCACCGTACTAAAGAACTAATTTTATAAATGGTTTTTCGTACATCCTCTGAAAGACAATCTTTTAGGGCTACAGGGAGCACAAACTGTAAAAACTTGTGCCAATCATGAGACTTGAGAGGGAGAAAAACTTTGGAAGATTGCCTCTCTCTACACGGTGAATGTTTTTGCTCAAAGTTTGAAACACAGCTTCTTTGAGGTACGAGCACCACTACTAGAAGTTTCATGGCACTTGTTATTGTGTATGCAAAGTTATGAGTGTTTAAAGTTTTTAGAAACTCATTTTTTGAGAAAACATAGGAATTTGTTAAAAAATTTTGCATATTCTTGGTGTACTTACACACCTCAATCCTAGGAAAGGACTATCAAACGCAAAAAGATGGTTGAAAAGAATAACAAAAACCAAAGAAAGCATCTTCACGTTGCATAGGGATTTGAGTTGAGCAGGAGCTATCACAATTTCCCCTAGCAATCTTGATTGTCGAGAGGCATTGGGAGCTCATGTTAGTTACGTGGTGATTGGCCATTACCATTGTGACAAGCTATTTCAAGGTCCCCAAGAAATCGAGAATTGTTTTGGAAATCGGCATCGTTATTGAGACATTTTAATTCCTCACATACTTTGGAAATGGTCATCATGTTCAGGACATCACAAGGGCTAGTAGTGATCACGATAACTCCCAATGTGTCTATTAGAGCCATCATGAAGGCTCACCAAAAATCATGATATCCCTCAACCATCACGATTGCTCTCAGACATAGTGATTTCCTAGATAAATCACATATTTGGTAAATCATGTTTTTGTGAGATTTATTTTTAAACCTTTTGAATATTTCTAATCCTTGTCCCTTGTTCTATAGGATTGTCGCCTCAAACTAGGATTGAAAACAAAATAGCTCACAACTTTGTGATTTAAAAGATAAGGGAACAAATGGCATATCATTTGGATACCTCAAAATCATTGAAAATGAAAAATGAGCACTAAGAACACTAAAAAATTGATAATTAAGGAGAGAAATTATGAAGTGAAAATTGATGCATGCTTTTATGATCCAATCACACAATCTTGCATATTCGACTATATCACTTTTGTGTAGCCTCCTCATGAAGGCTTCTGATAAATGAGGTCTTACTGGCAACTCTGAATGGTGTGGTGGAAGATCATCAATGTCATACATTGGAATCTACACACATGAATAAAAATCATTAGTATTTCATAAATGGATAAAAATTAAACTTTAAATATAAATATAAATATGTAAGTTAATTTGAAAAGAGTTTCAATCATTTAGAGTTTTTTATGCAACTTAAAATAGGTGGTTAAAAAGTTTTCATTTCTCTCTAGCTAAAATGTGCTTTTGGAGATCTACACCATCCATAATCCAATAATAATTCATCACCAGCATGTAATGAAGTAATAGCATTGACAACTATGTATTTTGCTACATTTCTACTCATGTATGATGATTCGTGACTATTTTCACGCTCCTCAAATGTGCAATTAGTCATTGAACTACTCCTCAAATGTGCAATTAGTCATTGAACTACTATATCCTTTACTATTGTTTATTAAACTTGCTATATTTCCATGCATGTAAGGTCTTCCATCAATATATAATCTTTTATTTTCGACATGTGTAATCCCTCTATTAGCAAGAGAAGTTGCATTCAGGCATAATCCATAAGTATTCATGCTTTGAACATAATGTATAAGTCAATGCCAATCTCCCCATCCATATATAGGATCATAAAATGAGGTAAGAGTGAATTCAGAGTTCAGAGGCACATACAAATCCTCTACAATAAAGAGACAACACGAGTAATAGTGAAGGGAGAAATCATATAGTGGTTACCCCAAAAGCTAAAAACCTCTGCATCTAAAGGAAGTGATCCTCTATTCCATCCTCCATATCTTCTTCTATCATATGTTTGAGGATGATCACAAGTTGGAAATGGATAATCTTCAGAAGTTTCAGTTTGTAAACCACGAGGTAGAGTCAATACATACCCAAGCTCTATCACATTGATCAGGTGGTGGTGCACGCTCAACACTACCATACTCTTCCTCATGTTCAATACATTCCAATCTTGGTCTTCGAAACGTGCCATAGCAAAAATTACACCAACATATAATATGCTCTTGATATTAAAAATCATCATAATTCCTATTGGAAAACACATGTGAAGACATTGTTGCATGGATAGGAGGTGGTGGAGTACCCTCTGATTGATTAGAATCAGAGTATAATATAAAAATAAGAAAGCATATATCAGTCATGTATGTAGCTATCAAATATTAGAATTTAAAATTTGATATACTTACAATAAGTAGTCCTTGCATGATTAGGAGTCGGTGGTGGTATTCCCTCTGATTGATCAAAATCTGATTGTGTAGCAAATAAAGGTACCAGATATTAACAATCTGATTATTTACATGCATACATATTCACAAATACACATTTACACATATGTATGTGTAAATATATGTATGTGGGTATGTATGTGTAAGTGTATGTGTAAGTTTATGTATATGTGTATGTGTACGCACGTATGTGTGTGTATATATGCATGTGTGTGGTTATGTATATACTATGTATGTGTATGTATGTATATGTGTATGTGTATGTATATGTGTATGTGTATGCATGTATGTGTGATGGTGTGTATGTATTTGTATATGTGTATGTGTATGCATGTATGTGTGTGTATGTGTATGTGTATGTGTGGGTATGTATGTATGTGTAAGTGTATGCATATGTGTATGTGTATGTGTAGGTATGTATGTATGTGTAAGTGTATGCATATATGTATGTGTATGTATGTATGTGTGTGTATGTATGTATATGTAAGTGTATGTATGTATGTATGTATGTATGTATGTATGTATGTATGTATGTATTTATGCATGTATGTATGTATGTATGTATGTATGTATGTATGTATGTATGTATGTGTAAGTGTATGTATATGTGTATATGTGTATATGTATGTATGTATGTATGTATGTGTGTGTGTATATGTGTGTGGGTATGTATTTACTATGTATGTGTATGTATGTATATGTGTATGTGTATGCATGTATCTATGTGTGTATGTGTATGTGTATGTGTGGGTATGTATGTATGTATAAGTGTATGCATATGCATATGTATATGCATGTATGTGTGTGTATGTATGTATGTATATGTTAGTGTATGTATGTATGTGTAAGTGTATGTATGTGTAAGTGTATGTATGTGTAAGTGTATGTATATGTGTATGTGTATGCATTTATGTGTGTGTAATGTATGTGTGTGGTTATGTATTTATTATGTATGTGTATGTATGTATATATGTATGTATATGCATGTATGTGTGTGTGTGTATGTGTATGTGTGGGTATGTATGTATGTATAAGTGTATGCATATGTGTATATGTATGCATGTATGTGTGTGTATGTATGTATGTATATGTAAGTGTATGTATGTATGTATAAGTGTATGTATATGTCTATGTGTATGCTTGTATGTGTGTGTGTATATGCATGTGTGTGGGTATGTATTTACTATGTATATATATGTATGCATATGTATATGTGTATGCATGTGTGTGTATGTGTATGTGTGGATATGTATTTATGTATAAGTGTATGCATATGTGTATGTGTATGCATGTATTTGTGTTTATGTGTATGTGTAGGTGTGTATGTATGTGTTAGTGTATGCATATGTGTATGTGTATGCATGTATGTGTGTGTGTATGTATGTGTGTGTAAGTGTATATATATGTGTATATGTATGCATGTATGTATGTGTGTATGTATGTATATGTGTGGGTATGTATGTATGTGTAAGTGTATGTGTATGTGTATATGTATGTGTATATGTATGTGTATGCATGTATGTATATGTGTATGTGTGTGTATATGTTTGTGTGTGTGTATAAATGCATGTTTATAAATTTAAAGTTATTTTTTATATTCTGATTCTTTTTTTATTTGAGATTGAAATAACAAGAGATATTGTATGGTAGAAGAAAATGAGAGAAGACCTAACATACCACCTAAGACATGGTAGTTTTTCACAGACAGCTACATCTTCAGGAATCGTTTCCTCAGGATAAGGTATGCAAATTAATACTTTATATTTTAGTGACTTATAATTCTCATATGGTTTATAAATGTTTTATATTTGATCTATGTATTTTTGTTTCATTAAATAAATGTAGGTTGTTGCAAAGAAGAGAGTTGAATCTGGTCATAGATCATGCTTAGGCCAAATGGGCCATCATGGTTTTGTAGCTACATTTGTAAGTATATGTATTATTAAAACTATATTTTTGTTATTTTAGTTGAAACACTAATCATAAATCTTTTTTATTTGTTTCAATGCAACAAAAGGATTATGGTCGATATCCTACCAAAAACGAAATTGATTTTGCTACACATTGTGGATATCGACATTTGAGTGAGTACATGCAAGTTCATCCAAATGCTTTTGTGAGAATTAGTAAATTTCATATAATTATTTTATTTTTATTGATGTTTTAAATGTTTTATTTATTTATGTTTATTATATGTAATACAAGAGTATTATGGAGAGGTAAATATGGATGAGGTGGAGAGATAGACATAGGCGGGATGATATCCATCATCATAGATTGCTCACACCTCTACCCATAATGCCACTACAGATACAACAAATCATGCAGATGATCATGATGATGAGGATCATGATGATAATCATGAAGATGATCATGATGATGAGGGCTTATAGGATGATGTGGATGAGGATGATCATGATGACTGATATATTACATTGGATATATATTTTACATTGATATACATACATATTTTATTTATATCTATATATTTTCTCATTTCAGTTATGTTTTGAATTGTGTCTATGGTACTAATTAATAAAAATTGTTATTTTAATGATTTTTATTATTGTTTATATTTAACATATGATTTATTACTTTAATTATATAATTCATTCATGTTATATGTGTGTTTGTGTGTATATATATGTGTATGTGCATGTAGTTGTGTGTGTGTAAAATGTGTGTATGCAAATCTAGGTATATATCTATATTTATGATGTAAGTGTGTCTATATGCATATATATGTGTGTATCTATGTGTGTATATATGTGCATATAGATATGGTTTATGCATATACATGTGTATATGTGTATGTGTATGTGCATGTATGTGTATCTGTATGTGTATGTGTATCTGCGTATGTGTGTGTGCATATGTATGTGTATGTGTGTGTATATGTCTATATGTGCATATGTGTATGTGTATAAGTGTATGTATGTATGTGTATGTGTGTGTAGGTATATATGCACGTGTATGTGTGTTTATATGTGTGTATGTGTAAGAATATGAGTGTGTATATGTATGTATGTGCATGTGTATGCGTAAGTGTATGTGTGTATGTGTGTGTATGTGTGTGTATGTGCATGTGTATGTGTATGTGTATGTGTATGTGTATGTGTAAGTGTATGTGCATGTGCATTTGTATGTGTGTATGTGTATGTGCATATATATGTGTGTATATGTGTGAGTGTGCATGTTCAAGTATATGTGTATATGTCCATATGAATGAAAGATTTAGGTGGAGAAAATTTATTGAAAGAACAAGCTAAGCAAACTGCTCGGAGTGAAGTTCAACGCCAAAGGCACATATTTCAATAGGACTTCTATCTTCAAGAAGAATTCGGCTTACACTTGGCAAAAGCATAAAGTCGTGCAATTTTGTCTCAGGCTTCAATGTTCGGTGCTACTCTAGATGGTATGGTTACTTTACAGCCGGATGAAGTAGAATGCCTACTTAAAACCATTACCAAAAAGATTTAGGCTACCTTCTGGGAAGCTCAAGATTCGTTTAAAGCTAAAGTGTTCAATCCCTCTGATGAAGAACCAGATGATGTAGAATGAAGTTCTTCCTTTATTTAATTAATCTTTTTGGGTTCAGGTCCTCCATGTGTGCCAGTGTTAGCCATCCGATGTCAAACTTTGTAAATATTAATTTGTTGAAACATCTCATTGAAGAGAAGGACCACCGATGTAACTTTTCATGGTAATCTATATCCTTCTATCTCAGGGTTCATGTCTTCTGTTGGTTCAACCTAATATGCAAACACGGTAAGCCTTTGTTTCTCATCCCATAGATGCTGATGATCTGGTGACTTCGGTAATTCAGCTTTACTTTATATACCTCAACTTTCAGCTACCTCAGCCCTTCATCTTAGCCTCTTCGCTACGGTCCAATACCTTTTATCGACCACTTCTTGAACATAATCTCTCTCTCTCTCTCTCTCTCTCTCTCTCTCTCTCTCTCTCTCTCTCTCTCTATATATATATATATATATAATCTCTCTCTCTCTCTCTCTATATATATATATATATATAGATAGAGAGAGAGAGTTATATATATATATATATATAGAGAGAGAGAGAGAGAGAGATCCAAAGTAGTTACAGGTGTATACTATGCGCATGGCTTTCTTGTCTACAGAATACTTTGACGTCTGCATGTCCATGATGAATCGCAAGAGACGAAGCGCTTAAGAACTCTTCTTTGATACACTAACTACAACCTGCTTTTTCTCCTTGTCCATTGCTGTGCGAACATGCGCGGCTTAAAGGGCACCGAAAGAAAGTGCAGATGACCGAACATTTAACATTTACAAGCATGCAAAAAATTTCAAACACAGAATTAAAAGTCGAATGGAAAAGTTCTACTTGTATTAAATGCACCACCAATCAGAACTCACCAAGCTGTATTGTCATAAGATCACCCTTGCTTCGACCCAAATCTCTGGATTCTCAAACTTTCTGCTAAAACATAGTTTTTTTTTTTTTTGAAAATGCAGAAAGTATAAAATTGATGCAAAGAAAAATTACAAGCACAGTATCAGGCACTCATAGTAGTCTGATACAAAAATCTTGAGGCTTCAAACAAGGGTAAGCCTCAGTTCAAGTGAAGGTTTACATAATCATCCAGCAAATAGATCATTTGCATCCTAGGTTTAGAATACAACTTCAGAAGTTTATCTTTCCAGACATTATATCTATAATTCTTAAGAATTACAAAGGGACTTCTGTCTTCCGATTGGGAATCACTATTGTCAGTGATGCAATTTTTGAGAATTTTCTTCAATCCCACCAAATAGGAAAAGAAGTAGTCCTTCCCTTTTCTATTAAAAATGGCACTGTTCCTGGTCTTCCAAATAAACCACAAGGAGTGGATTCTGATGAACTGCCACAAAAGAATGTCCAAGCCACAAGCTTCACCCAGTAGAATTTCTTTACTGTTGGGAGCATTTATACCTTGGTTCTGACAGACAAACCTCATTCCAAGCCAAAATCTGGAAGAGCTTTTACAGTGGATGAACAAGTGATCAAGATCCTCAACTTTACCACATAGCTTGCATATCCCAGCATCAATTTTATACTTCCTAGCTAGATCCCCTGTCCAAATGCCTTTGTGGAGAATGAGCCAGTTAAGGCAGGACTGTTTGTTGGAGAAGGGAAAAGCCCAAGTGCATAGGAATCTGTACCTCCATTGAAAGGGGGACCATTGAAGATCCCACTTCTTATTGAGTTTTCTTGTAATTTCTCTGATACTTCTGTCTCTCCTTTTGTAGGATTTGAGAATATCCTCAGCAACAATTTGAAGGGAGATCTCCTTCCTCCACAAATGACTTTCCAGTTTTTTCTTCAAGAAATCCTTCTGATTTGAAAGGATCTGCTTGCATTGACCAGAGAGCCCATCAAAACCTGAAATGACAGCGTCATTAATAATGATACCATCAATTAAAAAGTCCTGCCAATGACCAAATCCCTTCATTCTGCATTTATTCCATCTAATGGGAAGAGAGGGGGAGGGATCCGAATTATTCCAACCAAACCATATGGAGTCTTGAGCTAAGAAGGAAAGGTTATGAGCAAAGTATATAGGTAATTTATACTTAGCTTTCACAGCCATCCAAGCTTTCCACAGGGAACAAATAAGCTGACTGCCTTTAGGAACAATTTCAACAGGAGAAGTAATAACATCCCACAGAGAACAATTGACCCAGCTTTTATTATGTTTAATGTAGAATTTGCTAACATTTCTTTTAATTAGGCAAGCCCAAAAGTCATTTGAAGAAAGAGATCTGAAAATCCACTTAGCAGCCATTTGAGTGGCCATCCTGGAAGGACAAATAATGCCAAGACCCCCCTCTGACTTTCTCATACAACAAGTATCCCAGGCAACTTTAGTAATCTTAGAACCCCCCCACAAAAAATTCCTAGCAAGAGAGATGGCCTGACCAAGTTGCTTTTTATTGGGCTGCCAACATGAGAGAAAGTAAGTAAGGGAAGGGAGAATATAGTGCTTCAAAACAAAAGATCTTTGAGAAATACTTTGCTGCACATCAGACCATTTAAAAATTTTAGCTCTAAATCTATCAAGCACCCAGTTCCACCTTTGCTCATTGGAAATGCCAAATCCCATGGGGATACCCAAAAGTCTAAAAATACTACCTTTCTTGATGATATCACATCCTAGAGCCAAAACACAATCAGGAATCTTATTGTCTGTGGTAAAAAAACCAGTTTTTTGATGATTGACCACCGAACCACTAGCAAGACAGAACAGGTCAAGACAGTTAAGAAAATGCTTAGCAGAATTCTCTTCAGCCCTCATCATCATGTTAGTGTCATCTGCAAACATCTGCAGCCCCAGGGGAGAGTGAGCTTGGGGAATGTTAAGACCAGAGATAGTCCCTTGACTGAAGCTATCTTTGACAAGCCAGCCCAAAGAGTCACTAGAAATAGCAAACAGAAGAGGGGCCAGGGGGCACCCTTGCCTTATGGACCTGCAGAGCTTAAAGGGGTTAGACAAATTACCATTAATAGCAACTTTAGAGAAGGCATTTCCAAACAGGATACTGACATATCTAATAAACTTTTTGCCAAAACCACAATCATGAAGAGACTGAAGAATGAAATCCCATTCAATCCTGTCATAAGCCTTATCAAAGTCAATTTTGAAAAAGTATGTGTCTTCATTAAGCTCTTTATAATACTCTAAACTTTCCCAAATGGTAATAATGTTATCCAAGATAAATCTACCTTTAATAAAGCCTTTTTGCTCAGGAAGAATTATACTATCCATTAAAGGACTCAGCCTTCTGGCAAGAATGGAAGCAAATATTTTGTATAGAGAAGTCAGGCAGGAGATGGGTCTCCAATTGTTTAAGTCATCTTTATGACCTCTTTTATGTAAAAGCTTTATCACACCAGTGTTGATAAAAGGAGAAAGAGACCCCCTTCTAGAGGCTTCTTGCCAGATCTTGAGAATTATGGGCACCAACAAATCCTTGAATTCCTGGAAAAATTCATATGGCAGACCATCATGCCCCGGGGATTTACCAGGCTTCAATTTGCTAATGGTTTCTCTCACCTCACCCTCAGAGAAGGGCATGTCAAGGAGGGAGTCCATTCCCTGAGGAACCAGCTTCTTCCTACAAAGGGCAATGGCAGCTCTTGCGCTCCACACATCAGCCCCTCTCTTGGGAGGCAAAGAGAAAATATTGGCAAAGAACCTATGGGCAATCCCCAAGTTATCCTTCATGTTAGTAGCAGAAAGACCATCACTGTCTTTAAGAAGAGGGATGAAGTCCCTAGCCTTTTTCTTTCTCATAAGATCAAACATATGTTTATTAGGCTTATCCACTTTACCGGCCCAGAATTCTCGAGACGTGACAAGGGCACCTCTAGCAAGAAGGTAATCAACTTTCCTCACCTTTTCTTGCAACTCAAGGAATTTATGTCTTTTGGAATTAATATCAAGCTTAGAGGACTCCAGAAGATCCAACTCCTTCAATATCATCATTCTTCTCTTATACCTAATATTTTTAGCTTTATTCTTAAAGTTCTTAACAGTAATTTGGATTTCTCTAATAGCCTTTTCCCAGGCCACAAACGGAGATCTATCTTGGCTAAAATGAAAATTCAGAATATCAGCGATTTTCTCCTTAACTATAGGAATTTTAAATAAGGACGAATCCATATGATGCCAACCTGCACGGTAAGAGGGGTTATCCAAGAAAAGTTTCACAATCAGAGGAGCATGATCAGATAAACCCAGGGACCTGTCAATGTCACAACTAAAATTCCATAAACTACTGCTTTTACCAGCATGCAAGTAAAACCTGTCCAGTCTGGCAGACAAAAAATTCACTTTATTTCTGTTGTTCCAGGTATGACCTGTGTTAAGAGAGAGATCAAGCAGATTGTGTTTATTAATCAGATTAATCCAACAATGCTTCTCCCCTCCAGAGATGATGTTATCATTGCTACCTAACCTATCACCCAAATTAGTAACCATGTTAAAGTCACCCGTCAGCATCAAGACATCATTAATTTTAGCTATTTCTTCCCAGCATTTAGCCCTTTGAGAGGCCTGATTAGCAGCATAAACACACACAACAGTACATTTAAAAGGCTCTTTGCATTTTACAGCAACCCACTGGTTAGAATTGCTTTTGTATACCTCCTCAACAAGATGATACACACTATTAGCCACCCCAATGGCAGCACCTCCTTTACCACTATGATCAGTATGAACCCACTGATAAGAATTTGAAACAGTTTTTAAATTCGTCAGCAGAGAGGAACCTCCCACTTTCAACTCCTGCAAACAGAGAAAGTCAGGAAAATTAGAAGAATCTTTGAGCCAATTATTGATGGCCTTACTCCTGATAGGATCCGTGATCCCTTTAGTGTTAAGAGAAATTAGTTTAATACAATCCATAGAAGACAAAGAAAGGAAAAAATTACTTTTTAAGATTCTTACCAGGCTTAATTGCTGAAACAGAATTCCTGACCATATCCTTTCTTTTGGTCTTGTTTTTACCTTTAGCAGTAGGTGACAGAACATTGGACATATGCACATCTTGGTCAATGATGGGACCAGAACTCAACAGATCTGAATTATGATCATCATATTTATTAATTTGATCCGTAAACATTTCATCACAGTTACTTAGAGAGTCATCTTCAGATAAGTCAGCAACAGGAGTAGGACCCGTATTACGGTTGGGAATAGATTCCAACCTACCAGTTACTCTTCCTTCACTACCTTGATGAGTAACCCAATTAGTCTGACTTACCTGAGCTTTTAAATTCTCCGACTCAACAGTCTTAGTGAACTGCGAGTTGACTTCAAAGTTATGACTTCCGGGACTTTTATTCTCAGCATGGTTCTCAGAGGACGAAGGAGGATGATCATCGTTGGAGACTTCTTCAAGAACCTGATAAGGATTGAACACTCCTCTGTACAGAGGTTCAGACTTACTCACAGAGCCAGGGTTTTTCTTCCTTTGCTTGCCAGTAACTTTTTTGAACCGTGAGTCATCTTTGAGAGGAGTTTTAACATTAGGAGCAGCTGCTTTGGTACCTGAATCCTCACCTTCATTCACTTTAGCCTGATTTTTACTAAGCAAGGGACAATCCTTTATTAAATGTCCCTGTTTATAGCAGTTAAAACAAGCATTAGGCAAATTTCTATAAAACACCTTTTGAAGATGCAGCCTACGCCCCTCAGAGTCCTTAATGATAAGCTCAGTTTTAATATTTCTAGAAATATCAACTTCAATAAGCAGCTGAGGTTCCCATTTAACATTAAACTCTTTTTTTTGCTTTTGGCCCAGAACTTTGCCAATGATAGTACCAAGCTTATCAAGCCATGGGTAATATTCAATAGGAAAATCTGGGAATTCCACCCAGACAGGAACTTTAGTTGGCTTATTTTTTCTGGGATTAAAGCCAAGATACCACTTGTAAAAGGAGAGAGGAGTATTCCTAATTATCCAAAGCCCCTCTGCTATAACATGCAAAGCACTATTCACATCATCAAAAAAAAAGAGAAAGAAATTGTTAGGCAGGAACTGAACATGCTTAGCAAATAGGCCTTTGCTTTCCCAGTTTACACGCATCCAGTTTTTAAGAAGTTCCTGTGAGGGCCTAGGACCATGACAGTGACCAATCACTATCTTATCCTCTAAATGCACATTCCATTTATTCAAGGCCGAACTCTCAATGACCAAGGTGCATTCTTCCTGATCATTATTTTCAAGGTCTATATCAATGGTATGCACACCCTCCTTATCAGACGAGGAACTAGGACCCCCATTACCCTCAATGATCTTGCTTTTACCTTTGATATCATTGAACAGAGACTGAGGAAGGATGTTACCTGAAGAGCCCTGTTTTGAGAACATTGAAAAAAAACCTTGCTGTTGATTCTGTAAGACGTTGGCGTACGACGAAACCCCTTGCAGGGATTGTGGAAGGAACTGACCATTCTCAGTTTGCGCGACATTAATCTTCTCTTGCCCAAGCTTATCTCCCGACTCAGAGACAGTACCTGCAGTGTATTCGAAAACTGGATTGATCAGAGTATTATTGATACTATTGTTACCTTTTCCCTTAGAGCCTAGTAGCCCGACGGGTAGCGCCTCATGAAGGGCCATAGCAGCACCACGAAGACTATCACAACTCGCAGGGAACGCAACAGACAGAGCAGAGCGAGGTCCCCCTCACAGTGAGGGGGACGAGGGTAGCTCGAGCAAAGAGCCCTCCACGCCGCGGGGGCGAGAAGACAACTTAACCCAAAACCCCCAAAACCCTAGGCGCATTCAAGACCCACTCCGCACGGTGGTTTTGCTGATGCTCGTCGCCTTTTGTTTTGTTATTTAAAACATAGTTTTTTTTTGTTGCCTTGACGCCTTCTCTCTCTCTCTCTCTCTCTCTCTCTCTATATATATATATATATATATATATATATATATATATATGTGTGTGTGTGTGAATGATACTTGAAACCAAAGATTCTCTATCTTTATATATATATATATATATAGAGAGAGAGAGAAAGAGAGAGAGAATCTTTGGTTTCGAGTATCACTAATATATATATATATATATATATATATATATATATATATATATATATATATATATATATATATATATATATATATATATATATATATATATATATAAATAATATACATACATGTATAATAGAATCTCTTTACTTATAGTTGGTTTCAAGCGTCATATATAATCTATATATGCTGTAAATGTATTTAGATTATTAACATAATCTTTATTTGTCTATATGTTATCGTTGTATTCTCTTTATCTCTTGCTCTTACTTTTGCTTATATCTTTGTGGATCCCTTTGAATGGGAGAACATCTCTGAATTTCACCATCTGATAGTAGAATAGGTTTCTATTCTTCGGCTTCCTCAATCATCACTTACCTTTCTTTTCCCGTTTGTTTTAATTTCAAATTTATATCCTGTGCGTATGCAATTTCTTGTGTTAGGTCTATTTCATTGAATTGAGATCATTTTCATATTTGAATATGTTTCAATAAATCTATACTTGTATCTTAAATTCATCACACCTTTCCAGATTTAATCACCTTTCTGGATTGTTCAATTCGTTTCAATTTCATCAACAACGAAAGACAAGGTTCAATAACCTATTTTGTTATCAAGACAATCGATGAAGAAGGGAGTGACGAGAAGATGACTTTGATCTTTTCATCCCATTCAACCGGTGACCTACACAAGCTCAATATTGTATAACTAGAAATTTTAGGTAGCTTGGCAAGAGTCAAACTTCCTTCAATGAAAGCTTTGAGTGTTGAGTCAATGAATTAGCTAACTTTTTAGAATCAAGTTTGTTGTTGACCCATATATTTGTATCAATATGGATAGTAAGTGATGTTTGCTATGTGTTCATGTTATCCCTGAAATAATATATTTTCTTTCATGAATTCACCCATCAGCATGATCGTTCATGGCAGAAGTGCTAGAAATCACTATCAAATTCCCTTAATTTCAGGATTAGACAATACACAATAACCGAAAAGAGGAGAAGATGGTGTAGGCTTATTTGTGGGTGTCGACGCATCACCTGTCGCATGGAAAGATGGGCAAGTGAGGTATAATAAACTAGTTTTATCGAAACTTTCTGTTTATTTATACCATCAAGGGATCACTATCTCGGACAAAATGGAAGGATGAAACCCTCATGCCAGAGTTTTCTCTAGTATACATATGTTATAAGTTTGTACTAAATGTGAAGAGCCTTTTTATTGGGAGGATTTGTTAAGGTTCTTGAATAGGTTTACCCATTGATAAGACTATAATGTGAAAAATAATAAACATTGCAATTGCACAAGATACTATGTGGAGGATCCGATGGCCGGTTAGTGCTATAACAATTTGTTTAATGGTATGCTGGTTTATATCTACTCCATCTGTCTCCCTCACCATTAACAATTCGCACATATTCCTCCTCCTGTACTACAAGGGCAAACACCGTAATTATATCCAAGGATAGAGGGACAAGGAAGCTCCAAAGTTCACTAATGGCCATTTCATAAGTACACTCTGTTAGTGTCTACATTTTGTTTTTGTCTACAAAGATACAAAGGGGATAGGTAAATAGATAGGTGGGGATAAACAAAAAAAGTTGATATAAAACTCGGAACCATGTATTGGTAGAAGGACCTAGTGGTAAGTCCTAGGCATGTCCAAAGAGTTACTTTATGAGTGTCCTCTCCAAGAAGAGCATGATCCTAAAAAAACAGAGGAAAATAAGTATGCCCATTGATCGGTTTGATGAAGTTGCCTCAAGCCACCAAAATCGAATATAACTCGGTAACTTGCTAGTGTGGCTCAAACGTCTCCACTAAGGGCATCAGTATCCTCTTCAGTTAGACTTTGAAGTAGAAAAATGGCCGACATTAACCAACCTCCAAGGATTTTCCTACCCCTTTGCATCCGTGTGATTAGATTTTGTTATCCTGCCCTCAAAAATCAGAAAAAATCAAATGGATTAATTGAACTCTATGGCTATAATATTAGGAAAATCATACCAAGTGTCGTCGCGAGGCAAGTATGGATGTCTCGATGAAACGCCACTTTCATAGGAATATTCATCTATCGTCACTATTATGATGCAAAATATCTTTTCCATATATGCAGGGTGGCCGAATATCTTTCAAAAAACAAAGATCCCAGAATTGTGGAAAAAAAGTCTCTCCTATAATCACTCTCACTATTTATTTATGAAGGCATAGACTCCATTGGATGAGCCAATTTTGAAATATGTGCGGATTCCCAATCATACAAAGTGTGCGAAGCGGGAGTAGGCACAGAAGGAAAGCGCCATGCCTACCTATTTTACAAGTGAATTTTGTGTCAAGTATCTATACATAAAATTCCCTTTTACAAATAGATTAAGGTGACATCCTAATATCAATGAATATGATATGGAGACATTTGATATCCATGAATTGATGAAGGAAAAGGGAACCATGAATATATGAACTCACGACTGCCATAAAAAATTATTGAATCCCTATCAAGCTTGGAAAGTGTAGCTATCTTGGATCTATCATCACTAGGCTGTAGATTGTATTATCAGAGAAGAAAAGAGAAAAATCTCAAGGGGATCCAAAGGTTTTCCTAAATCATTTAGTAAGCAAAAAGCATGCACTTAGGGCCCCTTGTTGTTGTGATTTCATATGCGTGGATCGTTACTAGGTGTTGATAGAGATAATGTCACGCTTGCAAAACCCATAACAAAATCTATCGTGGATGATATGGGACTTAATGTAGAAGGAACCGTCTCACGCAGAATGCACGTTTGGGGAAGGAGATCAAAGGGGCCTTTTTCCAAAGATAGATTATGTAGAGTGAGGATGCCATGAATGAGTGGGGATACCTTGTTGTTTCAAGCCCTTAAAATTGATAAAGAAAATGACCTACCGAGAATACTAGAAAAGAGTATGACACTAAGGTGACGAACTAGGATCTAAGAATGACATAGAGAACGAATTAATAAAGATAAAAGAATTAATACTAGAAAAGAGTTGACACATGAGTTAACTAACCGGGGCGCTCTTGATATGCCAAACAAAAGATCCCACATAGGGTTACGTGTACAATCTATAACGGAGCTAAGCAGAAGGGGGCAATATAATTTTTGCATTTTGGAATGGTTGTTCAACAAGGTGAAGTACAATCCAAAGAGTGAGCTTTACTTGGATGCTATGAAGGTGGTCCTCACAAGAAGCTTATACAAAACATATATTTAATATGTTGACGCATAACATATAGAAGTAATTTCCTATTATTCATTTGGGGATGTCCTAAACGATTGTTTAAGGGTGATAGGCTATTGAGTCGTAATGAATAAAAGAAAGACACAGTGAAGAGTTGTAGTAGGTATGAGTTTCAATGAAGAAGAGCCTATAAGCAGAGACCAAAGTATTGATATATTTCGGTAGTGATGTGTATGAACACACTTAGGACTGCTGAGGCACTTTTTTCCCTCTTTAAGAGTTTTTTTTCCCGCAGCTTGCATATATGCGTATATCGTGTACATTCACTTGGTCATTCATTTAGTGTTGTGTTGTGCTCTAAGCTTCTTCTTCTTCCTTGTGTTGTCCATGTGCTTATGTAGACCTCAAACTCCAACAATTGGTATCAAAGTTGGTTGTTGCTTCATCTAGAGCGTCATCAACACCCCTCCGGTCATAATCTCAAAATCACATGAAAATTGTTGAGCATACTCAAGGCAATTAGGAGATCGAAATTGCCTCCTCATTCCTAGCTTGGTACAATGTGGTAAGTGTATCCCAAGCATCCTTAGTTGTTCTACAAGAGCGAATGTGAGGAATAATGGCACATTTGACAGACAAAGCTATCAATGCATGTGCCTGGGCATCTCTGCCATCCCAGCGAATCTGCTCTATAGTAGGTGCAGTAGAAACAACAGCATGAATAGGAGTCTGCAGAATATCATCTTCCGCACCATCTTCATCAGCTCCAGCACCTGTATTTGCAGTACCTATAGTCGGAGGTGTAACAGGACGTCTTTCAACACCCTGCACAATGTTCCACAATCCTTTTGCAACCAATACATGTCGCATCATATAAGCCCATAATGGGTAGTTGGTACCATCCAACTTATCCTCAACAGCCAACATACAGAATACATCACTGCTTTTAGCCATGGCCGGTGACTAAAATACCTTGATGCAAAAAATTGACTGTATCTCAAAAAGTTGAACAGAACTGCCCAGACGAGTTCTGCTAGACCTGTAGCAGACTTCGAGACGCTTAAACTGGCGAACAAAAACTCGTATATACCTTTGGCACAAAAAGACAAAATAGCCTGCACAAGCGCTGCGATAGTACGTTTGGAGGCCGGTTAATTTGGTTTCACTCATTTCCTTCTCTTCAGACTCATAGACTATGTTCAGCCGCATACCATTTTATGGGTTGCTTGATTGCGAGAGTCATATCTCTCAATGTATGTATTCATTTTTGGAGTTTAAATATTTTTGTTGGGAAGATTATCTCTTGTACTTTCTTTTTCTAAAAGAGTTCTGTGAGATTCGCCATGCTCTGGGAGTTATTCAGTTTTTAGTGAAGCCAAGTTTTCAGCCTAACTGAGTGAACATGAAGCTCGTTTTAAGGCAAAGATTTGCCAAACCAAAACTACTCCAAATTGAGTGTTCTATAGCTCATTTGAAATATATTGGTGTCTTATTTGAGTGGACAAAGTCTCAAGCTCATCGGATATTTCATTTGATACATGTTTTCATTTTTAAGGTTCAGCTATAGGAGAAGGTCTTCTACACTTTTCGCTATGCATAAGAGAGGAATTCTCCAATAGGTATGAAAAGATACATGCCTATCTGATTGCACATGGTTTTGAGAATAGTCGAACTGAGAGCACCTTATATGTTAACCGTGCTAATGATGTGCTTCTTATCATTGTTGTGTATGTTGATGACATGTTGCTCACTGGTCCTCATGAGAAGCATATTGCTCATTTTAGGGCTGATCTGCATGCCTCATTTGAGATGTGTGATTTGGGGCATTTGCATCATTATTTGAGCATTCAATTTATGCAAGTTGATGGCGGAATAGCTTTGTGTCAAACAAAATATATTGACACATTATTGTAGCATTTTGGTCTTGAAGACTATAAACCTATTGCCATTCCTATGGAGATAGGTGTACGATTGATTCTTCATGATGCTCGAGATGCATTTGATGTTGTTCTCTATCACTAGGTTGTTGGATGATTGATTAACTTATGCATTACTCGGCCAAATATTCAATTCGTTGTCTCACAGATGAGTAGATTTATGAATTTCCTAGGTGTAAAGCGTTGGCACGCGGTTAAGCGCATCTTTCGCTAATTGAGTGGTACCTGGCTACTTGGATTGTTTTATCCCAAGGGGGATCACTATCGCTAGATTTACATGCTTTTCTTGACTCTACCTGGGTTGGTTGCTATGACACTTCTATGTCCACTAGTGGCTTTTGCTTCATGCTTGGTAGCACATGTATATCTTGGTTGAGCAAGAAGCAGCCTATTGTGGCCACCTCCAGTTGTGAGATTGAGTATAGGGTATCTTTCAAAGCGATTGTTGAGTGTGTGTGGCTCAAACGCCTTATGGCTAATTTGGGTGTTGGTCAATCTTCTGCCACCACCATCTTCACTGACAATCAGAGCGCATTGGCAGTTCCAAGGAACCCTATGTTCCATGCTCGCATTAAGCACATTGAGGTGCATTATCATTATGTCAAGGAGAGGTTCTCCGTTGGAGAGATCAGCTTGGCATATGTGCCCACCCAGGAGAACATTGTCGACCTTTTCACAAAAGCTCTCCCTAGGGAGAAGTTTGAAGCTTTCTGTAAAGCTTTGGCTTACTTCCTTTTGTGGATTGATTCCACATAGCTTGGCACTTCCTTATACGTGAGCACCACTTCCTTGTTCACCCCATCATTCCCAAGGGGGATTTGTTGATATATTTAGGTAGTAATGTGTGTGAACACACTAGGACCACTAGGGTACTTTTTCCCCTCTTTAGTAGGTTTTTTCCCCCGGCTTGTATATACACCTATTACCCTAATGGGTCACATATCTTTGTACATTCTAGTGGTAATACATTCAGTATTGTGTGTTGTGCTCCAAGCTTCTTCTTCTTCTTCCTTGTGTTGTTTGCATGCTTCTTTAGACCTCGAAATCCAACATATTTTGTGCAAAATGCAGTGTTCTTCCCTCCCTAAAGATGATTCAGTTAGAGTTGCTCATAAATTGTAGCTTGTTCATAGTGATGTATGTGGTCCTATGGAGACACCTTCTTTTGGGATCTCCCTTTACTTCATGACTTTCATTGATGATTTTTCTAGGCATGCATGGGTGTATCCATTGAAAGCCAATCTGAAGTGTCTATGTGCTTCAAACAGTCTTTGGTTATGACAAAAATTTGTCAGCATGTAAACTTGGAACTCTCTGTTTTGATCGAGGAGGGAATACGTGACTTCTAATTTTAATGCACGTCTAGATGAGCGTGCGATAAACATCAGCCTACAATGCCATATACATTTCAACAAAATGGATTTGCAAAAAGAAAGAACAAGTCCTTCATGGAGATGGCCAGGTGTATGGTCAAAAGTTAGGCTTTACCACATATCTTATGGCTTGAGGTCATTATGTGTGCATCATATGTACTTAACAAGTGTCCTACCAAAGCATTGCAATATATCACTCCATATGAGGCTTGGCATGGTTGCAATCCATTTGTTGCTCATCTGCATGTCTTTGGTTGTCTAGCATTTGCATTAGTGCTTGAACAACAACGCAGAAAATTGGATGATAAAGCACTGGAATGTATTTTTATTGGGTACAGTTCTGAAAACAAAGGCTATTGTTTGTATCATCCACAGAGTAAACATATTTTGGTTGCTATGAGGTTGTTTTTGTGGAAGATGAAATTCAACCATAACTTTCATGTACTAATGAGGCATCAATTAGCTCCAACAATGTGTATAACACTTTGTTGCCTCTTTTTACAGATTGGCAATCAAGTGTTGGTCCAAATGAGGCAATCTCTCAACCTTTAGAGGCTCTGCATAATGATGCAAATCATTCCATTTTTTATGCAGATTTACATGATGCACTTATTGATGAGAGGCTTGATGTAGAGGAGGCAAAAACTATACCTAAATGGCTAGTGCATTTTGCGAGATAGCAAATTAGATGAATCTCTATCATATCATGCTCGTTTAGGCTCTCCTAGTGCATCTTTTGTATGAAATTTCTATGCAATGGCTGCCTTTAGTGTTTATGATTAGAATGAGCATGTTTCTTTTGATGAAGCACAAGATTCAGAAAATTGGATGGCTACTATGCAATCAGAATATGATGCTATTATGAAGAATGATACTTGGTCTTTATGTGATTTGCCTCTTGGAAAGAAGGCCATTGTACTAAATGAGTATACAAGCTAAAGCATAAGCTTGATGGAACAGTTAACAAGTATAAGGCTAGGATTGTTGCCAAAGTTTATGCTCAAGAGAGAGGCATTGATTTTAATGAGACTTTTGCACCCACATATTGAATGACTACCATTCATAGCACATCTACACTTAGAGCTCATCATGGTTGAAATGTACATCAGCTAGACATTAGAATTGCATTTCTTAATTGTGACTTACATGAAGAAGTGTATGTATTTGAGTCCTATGGTTTTGTGCAGAAAGGGCATAAAAACAAAGTGTGCACATTGAAAAAGGCATTATATGTTTTGAAGTAAGCATTATGTGCTTGATTTGAAAAGATATATGCCTACTTGATTGCACATGGTTTTGAGAATAGTCCAACTGATATCACGTTATATGTTAAGAGTGCAGATGATGTACTTTTGATCATTGTTGTGTATCTTCATGATATCTTGTCACTCGTCCTAATGAGAAGCACATTGCTGAAGTTAAGGCTAATTTGCATGCCTCTTTTGAGATTTCATATTTGGGGCACTTGCATCATTATTTGGGCATTCAATTTATGCAAGTTGGTGGGGGAATAGTTTTGTATGAAACAAAATATATTGAAACATTATTGCAACATTTTGGCCTTGAAGATTGCAAACCTATTACTTCATGATGTTGGGAATACATTTGATGTTTTTCTCTATCAATAGTTTGTTGGATGCTTGATTTACTTATGCATAACTCAACCTGATATTCAGTATGTTGTCTCTCAAGATTAGATTGTTTTATCCCAGGGGGATCACTACCACTAGATTTACATGCTTTATTTGGCTTTGACTAGATTGGTTGCTATGACACTCCTGTATCCAATAGTGGTTTTTGTTTCATGCTTGGTAGCTCATGCATATCTTTGTTGAGCAAGAAGCAGACTACTGTAGACACTTTTGGTTGTGAGGTTGATTATAGGGAAACTTTCAACACGATTGTTGAGTGTGCATAGCTCAGATGCCTTTCAGCTGATTTGGGTATTGGTTAGTCTTCTACCACCACTATCTTCATTGATAGTCAAAGTGCAATGGCAGTTGCCAGGAATCTTGTGTTCCATGCTCGCACAAAGCACATTGAAGTGCATTATCATTATGTCAGGGAGAGTTTCTCTACTGGAGAGGTTAGTTTGGCATATGTGCCAACACAAGATAACATTGCAAACCTTTTTACAAAGGGTCTGCCTAGGGAGAAGTTTGAAGCTTTCTACAAAGCTTTGGGCTTACTTCCTTTCGCGGATTGACCTCTATCCACATAGCTTGGCACTTCCTTAGACATGAGTGCCAGCTGCTTGTTCACTCCATCACTCCCAAGGGGGATTTGTTGATATATTTCGGTAGAGATGTGCGTGAACACACTTAGGACTGCCAAGGTACTTTTTCCCTCTTTAGGAATTTCTTTTCCCTCAACTTGTATATACTCTTATAACCCTAACGGGTCAGTTATTTTTGTACATTCACTTGGTAATTCATTCAATGTTGTATTATGCTCCAAGCTTCTTCTTCTTCCTTGTGTTGTTCGTGTTCTCGTGCAAACCTCAAACTCCAATACAAAGATCTACATATTTCAAGCATTTGATGGAGATAAGACCCTAGGAGGGATTTAGGAAGGATACGGTTGAGTTCAATACATTGTGAGGATCATGAGGGGAGGAATAAGGGTGGGGCTAGTGTAAATTATGCTCATATGCCATTCATGTTGAATGTTGATGGTTTCAATAATTTAGAAAATTTTAAATTTTCAATTAGTACTATGGATGTGGCCAAAGTCAATAATATTGATATGTCGATTATTGATTGTCTCGATCATTTGGACAATTTAGGCAAGCTAGGTAATTCCATGAGTGCAACTGAGGTACATTATGTTGGTATGTTGATATGTTGATCATGTCAAATGTTGATCATCTTTATCATTTGAACAATTTAGACAAGCTAGCTAATAATATATATGCATTAGGAAAAGTATGTATAGACCAAAATGGGAAAACGTTTGAAACACATTCAAGGCTACCTCGGCTTACAAGCCCTTGAGTTGAATGGCTTTCTAGAGAAGAAATTAGGGAATTTTATGGAAGTGCAAGAGAAGGTAAAAGAAATTTCGGAGAAACATCCTAGACTCTAAAAAGAATTGATTTTTCTACAAAAGGACTAGGCCAAGGATAGATAGTGTAGGAACCGAGAAATATATTACAAACTCACAACAGCATAAAGAAGTCTTTGGACCCTCTATACAATTCCTTGGAGAAAAGTGGACTCTCTTTGTGCCTTTAGCTCCCCCTAAGCTGGTCCATTCAACTACCATGGATGGGATAATATATCATCTTTCATTTTCTATCAAGGGAAGTCTCCTTAAGTTGAAAAGGTTGCTCACTCCCTACAAGGAGTTAATGAGGACTCTCAATAATACGGCATAAAAATAGTGGAGATTAGCCACATGCCTTTTAGATTATTTAGGCGCCAATGGAGTACATATTTTAACTATGTATGCCTCATAAAGGAATTATATGAACTTCATGCAAAGTTTACCCTTGTTATCATAAGCTCATCAGACACAATTCAGGGGGATTTGGCATAATCTCTTATATCCGAGGAGTCTACAAGGGGATTACTAGAAGGTTGTTAGATAAATATAATCTTCCCAAAAATTTAGTTCTTTGCCAAACTTGATACGGTGGCTTTCCATAAACGTATTTATGCTAGCCTCATGGGTGATATATCTACTCTTTATACACGGGAGGCATACAATATTGGTTAATTTCGGTCCCACATGATGCATAATAAGTGGGAATATAAAGTTCCCAAAAAAGTTCTTAAATTCATCTTATATTCAAGTCTCAACGGTGCAAGCCTTAGGGGAAACGGTGCCATAAGCTCCACGATCAAGAAATTATATGGACAAGATGGAATACCTTTGTTTTCAAGAAGGTGCTATGCCACCCCATACTCTTGAAACTCTTCCTATTTCAGTATGCCTTGAGAAGGGGATAAAATTTATATTCATTCGAGGCCAGAACCGTATTGGAAAGGTGAGGAAGAGCAATATGAAAAAAGAGATGGCAGTAGGTATTACGAGGTGCTCTTTCCCTCTCGCACATTGGGATCCCACGATATCATTTACTTGCTTATATCATTGATTATTTCTATAACAATGCCCCCGGGCATTACTATCGTACTAGAAAATGGACTCCTTACCAACAGACATCAATATTACAAAGTCTTTGCTAAGCAAGATGCATACCCGCAAGCATTTAACCTTTAATATCTTGGCATAAGGATTCCCTTCAAAAGAAAATATAGGGAGACCTAATAGCTCACAAGTGACAATAAAAAAAACATGCAAAATGCAAAGAACACAATTGACATACCAACGTATCGTCATAATCGACATGTCAACATGATTGGCATCATCAACCTAATTGACGCCGTTTAAAAAGCACGACCCCCTATCTATGAATATCCTTTCTACATCCATTGATTTTTTTCGTCTTATAAAGTTTATCCTTGATCGCACAATTGTATACTCATTTGAACAAATGTGTCATTATATGGAGTCCATAAAGGAGGAAGGAATCTTAGCCATGAGCATCAATAGCGCCTTCTTAGAAAAAGTACGTCGAAGTTGTGGTATCATGCTCTTCTCGGAGAGCAAGCTCGTAAAGTCACTCTCTGAACAGGCATGTGACTTGCTGCTAGTTCCTTTTACCAATATGTGGTTTCGGATCATATACACACCATCATTTTCATCATCACCTATCTATTGACTTGCCCCATTCGTATCTTATTGGAGAAAATGAAAATGCAGACAGTGTGTATGTGTGTGTGTGTGTGTGTGTGTGTGTGTGTGTGTGTGTGTGAGAGAGAGAGAGAGAGAGAGAGAGAGAGAGAGAGAGAGGTGGAGGGGTCAAATTCCGTGTGATGGGGTCGAGTAATGAAGTTGCGCTCTCCAAACTCTCTCCTCAATGACCACTTTCTTGAGACACTGTTCTTAAACCATACACCAAAAGACCTGTTATTCTATTTGAATGTTACATGCCACTGTTTTCTACAGAAGATATTTTCTCTTTACAACAAAAGGATTCACTCTTTCGAACTGTATCACTTTCCTGTTTCACTCTTCCACAAGGGTATCATTCTGTATCTTCTAGCGACTTTGCTCATTTCTGCTAGTTTGCTTAATTTTTGCTGTTTGGTGTGTACGTCTGGTGTGGTTTGATCTCGCTTGTGGGATATGTAACAAGAACCTTACTATTTTATATGCAGTTTAAAGAGCCTTTGCATACTTGTCGTAGTGCGTTTTCCTTACTCATAGAATCACACTTTTGACTCCGACTTATCATGAAGATATATATTATCTTGTTATTCCGTTGAAAGCAAACCTCTTCAAAAACTAGCTTTGATGGAAAATGTGTGTTTCTTTGCTCCTGATTGATAGTATGATTCTACAAATAGAGATGATTTTGCAAGTCTACACATTTAAGTACAAGGTTGCATTTGTACACTTCTGTTGAAACTCGTGAATTGGAAAGATTTCGACCAGAATCCTTCGATTCGGAATGCTAACAAGGTGTATTGAGTAAATCAATTTCGATAATTCAATATGCTTGAAAACAGAGGGCATCTAGCATGTGGATCATAAAGTCATTCCCAAACAAATCTCTCATGCTTTTCGAACAAGTTTAACAATTCCTAACGTGTTCTGTCCTTTAAATCACGTGAACATGCTCCTCTGTCCATTAAAACATTTGTATACTGATACCTCCTTGCAAAGGTGGCTACAATGAGCATGGCTTCTACTCAAGGATGACAGACATGAATCAAAAGTTGTGGCTTTACTTTTAAAATGGGACTTCAACATCCACTAACTGGTTATAAAGTTGCATGTTATGTGGAGGAAGTCAAAATGGTTCCTAGAAAGATAAAGTGTAAAGCACAATGGTGATGATGATTAAAGATCGAGATGATTACGATCACAATAGTGACAATAATAGCAATAATCGAAATAACTTGTACGAACATGCCAATATAATAGATCTTCTGAGCACAATTGATCATGGTTCCAGAAAACAAATAGTGTACAGTGCAATCCCTCGTATAAGGGTTCTATAATTAGCAGAGTATTTACAGGCATCAATTTGTAAGTCACGTTTCTGCTCCAATCAGAACAAAATTTATCCAATGTACAATAAAATGATCTACTAGAGATTTTCCTGGCGATAAATGCTCTGTACATTTTGCAATATCATCATGCAAACATGTGCAGCTGTTACTTCAATTGTGGCGCCTTCTGAAACCATCCATATGTCATCTTAAATGCTGCAAATAATTTGTTCCTGACATTAAGAAGCACACACAACTTATAAACACCAGAGCAAATATTCTTAGAAATTTGCAGTGATTGGCAGTTTAAAAAGCTCGTGTACATCAAAATGCTTGTCAGATAAAACATCGGAACCCTCGGCAATTGTGGCTGAATGTTATTGTTCGCAGCAACCACTTGTTCTTGCTGGGACCCAAATGCTACTAGCACAAACTACACGAAAAACAAGATCAAATGAGGATTTTACATCTCACACCAATCTGCAGTTAAAAATGCAAATATATGAATAAATACCAGAGGAAAAAGAAAAGCCAGTACACCATCCTGGACAAGACCATATAAGGGCAGAGTTGCAATCACACAAGGGCACCCTGAAAATTTAGGAAAACTACCATTAATTCACAAAACAATACAGTAGAAAAAAATTACGTGAAAGCATCTGAGCTTACGAGGAAAATTCTTTCTTGGGTGAAAAAAGAGATCGTTCTATTAGTTATTAAAATTTGTCCAGAAGCTCTCTCCAGAAGAGGAACATCATATAGCTTGGTGCGTGGGCAACCACTCAACCTCTAAGCTAGAAGATGTTTAGAAATCAAGGAGGAGAAAGAGTTCATCCATTCATTCCAGCTAAAAAATTTGTTCTTACATGCGCCTATCAACAGGCATCCACGATACTGAGAAAGATAACCTGCAAATCTCCAGCTGTCCCCGAAGCTGCCTCAAAGATTGACATTTAACATGCTCCATGAGTCTCATACTATCTCTGTAAAGAAGTACGATACCAACCTATAACCAGCCTAACTGATGTGCCAGGTTGTCAGACTCTGGTGAGTTCCCATTTTCAATCTCTGTTTGAGGTGCATCGTCAATGGAGTCTTACTGAGAAAGAGCCTGCAAATACTGCTGAATCCTACTAGAGAATAGTATGGTAGAGATCTCCCACAAATAGGATAAGTCGATCACAGGTACCAAGGAACTCATTGGTCTATGCTACCACATTTTAGGAAAGTGTGTTCAAAAGAGGAGGTAAAAACAAAAAAGAGGCCACTTTCGGTTTAATGGAGCTTAAACTAAACAATTCTAGTGCATAAATCAGAGTCTTGCAAATGACTCAAATGTTTTTGTTTTAAGGCACATGTTCCAATTTGCAAGCCTAACTGGGTGTATCACATATACTTACGTTTGTCTTAGGGCTGAAGATCAATTCTTTGAATCTACGTTGATAGAAATGAATTGCCCAAACTTTGACATTTTGCCCATGAATGGTTTAGGGACAAAGGTAAAATCCTCAGACAGTAGGGTGTTGGAGAAAGTTCCCAAAGTTGGCCCAACATTTCCGCTTGAAGATAGACTTCGTTAGGAGGTTTTTGTAACCATCTGTTTATCATGTGTATCCATATTGTTCTATATTTAGAAGAATAACTTTTTCAGAAAGAACAACATATATAGGAGTAGAGTCAGCCGCGCAAACTTTCATGTGTGTGTGTTTGTGTGTGTGTGTGTTTAATCAATTCAAGCCTTAACGTGAAACATCCAGTTCATGAGCTGCTGGTTAGTGACCCCTTCTGAGGGTGATACAATCTGTTCATCTTCTCTAAATGGCATTTAGCTGCTCAAATCATGGGTACCAGCATGTTGCTATTTCTCCTAGTTTCCTAGCCTTTGATGTCACACATTCTTCATGTGTTATGTTGGTTCAAGCTCATATAGAAAAACAGTAAGCTTTCGTTTCTCATCTCATATATGCTAATTATTTGGTGACTTCAGTAATTCAGCTTTACTTTATGTACATCAACCTTCAGCTACCTCAGCCCTTTCATCTTAGCCTCTTTGCTTCGAAAAATTACCTTTTGTCGACCACTTCATGATTCTAGAGCATAATGTTCTTTTGGCAGTCGCTCCCTCTATCTCTCTCTCTATCTCTATCTCTATCTCTATCTCTACCTCTACCTCTACCTCTACCTACCTAACTACCTACCTCCCTCTACCTCTACCTCTACCTCTACCTCTACCTACCTAACTACCTACCTCCCTCTACCTCTACCTCTACCTCCCTCCCTACCTCTACCTACCTACCTCTACCTACCTCTCCATGCATACATACATACATATACATACATACATACATACATACATACATACATACATACATACATACACACACACACATACATATACATACATACATACATACATACATACATACATACATACATACATACATACATACATATCATAGTTGCATCGCAACACGTTGCGAACGATCCGC